>JAREYC010000012.1:1375000-1577500 GCA_030015325.1 Cryptoblepharus egeriae | reverse complement strand
TTATGCACAGGAGGTTCTGGAACAGAACCCTAATGGACAAGGGACACCTATAGTATATAGTATACTATAGTATCCACTATACTAAGACTTTGCTACTGGTAGTATACTTACAATTCTTTACCTGGGTCTACACCCAGCACTTCTGGAAGGGAAAAAGAACTTTTCTGATCTGTATTTAAAATAGTTTCCAAAGATCCAAAAGGCTTATCATCCATTCTGACTGGAAAATAAGCTCTTATTATGAAAAACCTATGCAAATATGTTAAAAACATGTTCAGTAACATATTCCCTTACAAGCCGTAACATATCATGGCTGTATCATATGATCAAACATGTTTTGAAATAAAAACATAAGCTGAACCCCACTGGATCACTGGGTGGGCTTTCCTGCCTTCCTATTAAGAACATAGGAAGAGTCACCAAAGGTCCATCTAGTCCAGCTTCCTGGATCTCACAGTGGCCCACCAGATGCTTCCTGGAGTACCCAAGACACGAGATCTTCATCCCTCTTCCCTCTCCTGCATCTGGCATTATGAGGTAGCCTACATCTAAAATAAGGGACTTGCACAGATCCATTGTGGCTTTTAACCCATGAAGGGACCCATCTGACATTGACTCATGACCCACCCGATGGGTCCCGACCTGGAGTTTGAGAAACACCGACTGTTGTCTAATTTGCCTTATCAGTTTTGTGGCTCACCAAAAGTTGTGCTGCAATCTCACAACTTAATAATGCATTATTATGATGATGCATTATTGACCAGACCCTGCACATGAAAAGGGTTTGTTATGGCCATGAAAGTTAGTCACACTGTAAATGGTTAGAAAACGTTCATTACAGCCCTGCAAGTTCGTCAACTCCGTGCGAATTACGCCATCGTAGCAGCTGCTTTTGATCCCCCCCCCCAATGGGGGAAAAAAAAACAAAGGCTGTATTAATTTAATTTGAGGAGAGAGTTTTTCTGCTCTGAAACTAATTGGAAGGCTAAGTACATAAAAATCAAACTTCTGGGCTCAGACCGTGAAATCAGTTTAAAGCCATAAAGTTAAAATTAGGGATGAGCTAGTGGTGTGCAACCCCCAGGATTCATCTCCTATAATGCCAGGGTGCTCAAACGGGCGGCGCATTACCCGCAAATTTATTGTTCACTGGGTGCTACTTAAGCTCTCTAAGTGGTTGGACAAGCGCACATTAAAGCGTTGTAAAATACAAAACGATAGGTGGAACGAGCCGGAGAGAATACTGTAAAGTAACAGGTTTAACCACTTGGGTACTGGAATGTTCCGATGACTGCCAGATACAGGAGATTGGAATTTCAGCTATGAGGTTTCCCATTGCCTATGAGGGTAGAACGAGATCCAGTGGGGACAAACTCAAAGGTTACGGCTGGACACTCGGAAGATTTTCAGTCTTTTTCATCTCGTGGCACATGGCACGGCGGACACGGACACCATCAGTCTTTTGAGAATTGATAAGGCACACCATGCTTTTGGTGGGGCATCTGACATCAGCTGCCCACTGGTACCCTGGTGGTGCCTGCTTCACGGTGGTGCCTGTTGGTGCGCACTGGCCTATGGTGATTGGTGCCCAGTAGGGATGCCAGGTGCCAGCTGATGTCAGCTGATGCCTGCCACTGCCCCCTACTATCCTCTGGTGCCCGTCAGTGCCCAGCGGTGCCCAGCAGTGGTTTACTAGTCCTAATGATGCACAGGGCTAAGAAAATTTTGGCACCTACATTACTTCCTTCTAGTGTGCACTCAAATATTCTTGAAATTTTAGTCCTGCAACAATGGGTAAGTTCCACTAGTTAGTAAATACTTTCTAGCACACAGAGAGGGGGTGATCTTCATTCCAGCTCATAACCACCATGCACAGAGAAGCATCCCCAGACTATGGAGCATACCCTGTGGAGGTGCGAGAAGCAGAGCCGGGGGGATTACAGGCTTGCCTGTGGACTGGATGGAGGGATCTGGCCAAGAGCCTCATGGTGGCTTTCCAAGGGCCTCATCTGGCCCACAGGTCAGGGTTTGGACTACCTTGATTTAGGGTACCCTGATTTAGGGTTTGGACTACCCTGATTCGAAGGCAAAAGACAGCCTTTGCTTGAAATGAATCAAATTGGGTCACTCTTTTTAAAAATTGTATTCCCGTATTTACTCGAATCTAATGTGCCACTGAATCTAAGGTGCACTCGATACTTATGATCAAAATACCACATTTACTCAAATCTAATTAACCATCGAATCTAATAACCCTGATTTTGGAGACTGAATTTGGCTGGAAAAGGGGAGCATTAGAGTCCAGTAAATAAAGTAATTTTGGCTGCAATCCTAAAGACACTTTCCTGGGAGTAAGACCCATTGAACACATTGGGGCTTACTTTTGAGTAGAGATGGTTAGGACTGTGCTCAATATCGAAAAAGCAAAAATATTAAAGAAAAAGGCAGAAAATAAAATACAATACAAATAAATACACAATAAATAAATACATAATACAAATAAAATTATGAAAACTGTAAGGCAAGCGCAGAAGTCCAAATCCACCTTTCTTTAGTCTCAAACCAGCTCTTGCCACCTAAAGATCTATCCAAAACCATCTCTTTTGGGCACAAGGAGTGCTTCCCCCTGCAACGAGATGCCAACCCATGATCTGAGCAACGGAATGATCTGTTCAGCGCACGGATCAGTTCAGAGTCTCCATAGGAAGAGGCTTCAACACGTCGCTGTCTCGCAGCAGATATAATATCCCCCTTGTTTGCACAAAAGGAAAACCATGTTTAATGGCACGGCTTTGAACAGATGTTATAATTGGTGCCTTTTGAACCGGGGTAAAAATAAATCCAAGAATAGATTTTAAAGACAGCCGTTGTCTTCTCGAGAATAAACGAAAGATGTGAGGATAAAAATGGACCCACTTCATCTTTCCATCTGATGTCCAGGAGGCTTTGATCCCTCCCTTGTGCACATCAATTGTGCGCTTTGTGGTGGATTTCAATGGGGCCAAGAGACCAGCCCTTCGTCTTTGATGGGGGCAATGCAGACCAGCAATCAAGGTCTATGCCTAATAACATTTACCCTCCAGGGATGAGCAAATCTCATCCTCTTTCCCCATTGGCGCTACAAGCATTTGACCCCCATGATCCCTGGACAGACTCCACATCCCACACTTGGAAATCAAGGCAGCTGGATGGGAGAGCTGAAAAGAACGGTCTGGGCTTGTGACACTATCCAGATGGGCATAAGGAAGGGCCAGCAGCCGGATCTGGCCAACCCATTTTGTGCCAGTGCTGCCCAGTCAATCAGGCAGTTTTACTTTTGCTGCTTCCCATCATCCCCCAATAGGACAGCCCAGTGGTGTAACCTGAGGGGTATCGCACAAAAGGGGGTGACACCACTGACATCCTTCGCTCAGCTCCTGCCAACCTAGCAGTTCAAAAGCATGGAAGTGCATGCAGATAAATAGGGACCACTCCGGTGAGGAAGGCAACGCCCTGCAACAGTCTGGCCAGGTATCCCCATGTCACGTCCGTCATGCGGACACCTACAAGCGGACACCATTTCACATGGTACAAACTGAAGAAGTTGCCTTTGCCTTTTCTTGCCTTGTCTTTCGGGTACTACGATAGGTAGTTGTTGCAGTATTTGGTTTTATAGAGATTTTTTTAAAATATTTGAATATGAAATATTTTTAATATTGGAAAACTATTTGGTGGCTATATGTGGCTATATGTTTCAGTTACGGTTTTAATTTGCAAAAGTAGTTGTGTTCAGCCAACTTGGTTGTGCTGGTAGATATCAGCTGTTGTTTTTTTCTGTTCTACCAGCTACAAACCAATACGGTGCTATGTTGTTACACAACAGAGCGCAAACCCAAAAAAGATGTACAAGTGTGGCTGTCTCCAAACTTGGTCATTGATCAATAGCATTTATATCTGCATTTATTCTTCCAAGCTGTGCCCTGCTTTTTTATTTTAGCTTTGTTTTATTTGTAGAAATCGGCATCCAACCTTTCTGGCTTTCACAAAGAATTGTGGCTTTGTGGACCAGCCAACCCTTCTGGCAGTGATCGAAACAAATACCCCTGGCATTATGCAAAGTGCGGTGCTAACTGGAATGAATATTTTAGCAGTGATTAAGATCAACCGCTTGCTGAAGGACAAATTGATTTTGCCCTCTGTTAAAAATGGTTTAAACACACACACACACACACACACACACACACACACGCACACACGCACACACGCACGCACACACGCACACACACACACACACACACACACACACACGCTAAATGCAAACAAATCAATGCTAGCGAGAATGTGGTGTGCAAGTATGCATGACTTGAAATAATCTCATGGGGCTGAAGCAATGCAGGCATATCAGTGCCGCTGGTGCTTGGTGCCCACTGGTGGTTGTCACTGTCCCCCAATGTCCTGTGCCAGTGCCCACCAGTGCCCAGCAATACCTAGTACCTAAAAACATTCTTACTCCTGCAACAATGTTCAGCTAGTGTGTGTGTGTATAAAAGAGAAAAGTCACTGACTGACTGATTCACTCACTGACTCACTCACTGACTCATCAATGCCCTGCCAAAACCGCTGGGCCTAGAAGCGTGAAATTTGGGGTGGGTGTTCCTTCCATGACCGAGAAGTGCACTAAGAACCGGTTTTTAGAAATCCCAACTGGAAGGGGGTGAAAAGGGGCGCAATGTGTTTTCCTCCCTATACTTTGCATTGAAGAATTGATGACTCATCAACATTGGATGCGCGTGGGGGTGGATGTGCATTTGGGGTCGATGCACATGGGGGATGTTGCGCATGGGGATGAACATGGGGAATGTTGCACATGGTGGTTGTTGTGCATGGGGGATTTGCGCATGGGAGTTGATATGCATGGGGTGTTGATGTGAATAGGGGGGATGATGCGCATGGGGTGGATGAACATGGGAGATGTTGCACATGGGGATGGATGCGCATGGGGGGTTGATGTGCGTGGGGAATTGATGCTCAGTGGGGGGATGGTGTACGGGGGAATTTTACTCCCGCAACATAGGTACGCTTTTTGCTATTATATACGATATATGTATCATGTCAGCCCATGGCATGCTGGCACATAGAATGATGTCGGAACATGGAATAGCTTTGAAAAATAGGTATGGCACGATACTGCTGAAAGAGTGCTAATCCTGCGACGACTAAGAAGCAATTCCTCAACTGGAACATCATGTTGATGTTTGCTGAGAAGCACCTCTTGCCAACTCATCAGGCAGGAGAGAACTTTACTAACCACCTTTACTAAGCAGGAATACCAACCTGGAATATTTGCTCCTTATTCAGCAGCAGAATATTTGCTCTTTGCTCCTTATTCAGCACCAGAAACTTAGATAGCTCCCTAAACTGGTTGTGAACTTTTTGTTGGGGGGCGGGGGGGGGGGGGAATGGTATGTTAATATGTTGGTGATGATGATGATGATGATGATTCAGTTTGATCTCCACCATCTCCCCAAGTGCTTCGATGACAGGAATCATTAATCAATAAATTAATTAGCCATAAATTTTTTATTTTCTTTATAAACTGCTTTGTGAACTTTTTAGTTGAAAAGTGCCATATAAATACTATAGCTAGATTAAAACTTGTGTCTTTGCGGACTGTAGCTTGTGACTCAAAGAACTCAGCATAGCCGAACCAAGAGCAGCAGAAGCAAGTCTTAGAGGTCCCCTCTAGCGGGGAATAAAAGTGAAGCCACGTTATTGACTGAGCTGTGATCCAAGAGTGCCCTCTGCCGAAGAAGGCTTTGTGGACTGTTTTTCAGTGAAGTTGATCTGCTTTCTGAATTTGGCCCTAATGTTCAAAACAGCCACCAATGGAGGTGCATGCATGCTTACTGACCCTTTTTCCCAGAGGTCTGGATCCGATTCATAGCTCTCCATGAACATATATTAGATCTGAAGATGTGCCTTACCTGGAAAAGCCAGATGTAGATAACCCTGGCTCGGATTTAGAAAGAAGACCAGCTTGACTTGGCATCCATCTAGCTTGAGAGACGATGGTATCATGCTTGGCGTTGCATACACTGCATGCAAAGCACGAAGGCCTGGGTAGATTGATATGGAGGATAGGCTGTGACCCAAGCAGCAAATCCCCCGCCACTGAATTAGTCCAATGGAAAGGCAGAGCCAATACGATTGGATCCAGCTGGCGTCGCAGGCCTGGGCTAAGGACAGGAGCTCAGCCTGTCTTGTGGGGCCGACCCGGGAATCGAACCCTGGCCTGCTGGTTAACAGGCACAACGTCTTAACCACTTGCGCCACCCACAAATCTTTATATATTCACAATACAAGATCCCACTTATAATGGGAGAGCTGATAAATTGCTTCTGGACGGGAGCATCAGGTCAACAGTCCTTGTGTTTAACATCCATGGTTTGTTTAGTTATGACAACTGCTTTGGTAGCTATTTTGTTGGAAATTAATACTATTTTTTAATATACTGTTTTACTGCTTGAGTTCAGGGTTGGGGGAAAGTCAAGCTGACGCCTTTTAGCAGTGAAAATGGAGCCTTAATGGCTGGAAAATGGAGCCCTGGTTGGAACCAAGAACCATCTTCTCATTTCTTTCCCGAAACAAGCTCACAAGATCTTTTCTTGAAAGTTTCTGTGTAAATAATCCTAATAAAGAGGTGGTTTTGGCAGCCGTGGGTTCAGCAGGGATGCTTTAATAATACCTTCAGGGCTGGGAAGCATGTCAGTTTCAAGATTGCATGGTCAATGTGCGTAAATCCTTCCTCTGTTCTCCACCCTCTCCTTTGAATTAGGATCAGAGGCAGAGATTAAAGGGCGCATCCAGCTGAAGACAGAACTGAAGGCTTAAGCCTCAGCAGCAGCCACGTCCCTTTATCCCTTTATCTTTGTCTTCAATAGTTTAGAGCTGACTTGTCCCACACATGGCCCAAGATGCAAATTAATGTGGCCCTCCTGCAAATGCCGGCCACCACTGGAAAAACCAGCTTTGTGGCAGCTTCCAAATTCAAATCTCGCGCACTGCTGTGTGCACTGCTTTTTTTCCTGGGTGGGACAAGATGAGACAGAAGGAAGCTCCTCCGCTCCCCACCTGTGTCCCCTCTAAGACACAACCAGAAGGCAAGTCGAATTTGAGTTCTCAGCCCCCGGTCCAGGGACCACTGGGGGACCAGTCCTCTACATGGGGCAGCACCAGCGCCCGTCACCCGCAAGCCGCCCACCCACAGCCTCCTTGAACTTCTCCTCCACTGACCTCCAGGTAGAGGAACAGAAGGAAAACTAAGGAAAGTAGTCTGAGAGCCCAATCCTATGCATGGCTACTCAGAAGAAAACCCCATTATAGTCATTGAGATTTACGCCAAGGTTAAGGTTGGAGAGAATCGCAGCACATACTATGCAGCTTGCCTACTCAGAAGCCCCATTAAAGTCAATGGGGCTTATTCCCAAGTAAAGGTGGCTATGGTTGCAGTCTGAGAGGACAATCCTATGCATGCCTGTTTTCAGCCAGCATCTCAGACATCAGGGCCAGTATTGTTAACCAGACTGTGAATGTAACACCTCGAACGTAGCCGGTTCTTGATAGAACCAATCTGTGTTTGTAAAAAATCCCTTTGGGGGATTAGAGTCGCCTGCCTATGTAAACCGCTTTGAATGAAGTCTGAGGAGCAATCCAAAATGACCAGAAAAGCGGTATATAAATGCCTAGTTGTTGTTGTTCTTTGGATGATCAGCTATCATTATGTACAGCCCATCACATATCGAATGTGAGGCCCAAACCAATTCGTCTTCTTCCGACACGGCCCAGGGAAGCTAAAAGGTTGGACACCCCTGGTTTAGAGGATTTGGGGACTGTTTGTCCAATTTCCTGCATGTGTTTTATACAGAGAGGCTCCCACACACATCACTTCATAGGAAACTCCACCATGGTCCACATCTTGCAGAAGTCTGGTTAGAGATGCAAGACTGAGTCTGTGCAGGAGTGAAATTCCCTGGTCCAAGAGGTTCAGCTTTGCCTAAAAATAATCTGGCTTTAGACAGGCAGCAAAAACTCAGTGTTATGATCCACACTGTTAGTGTTTCTAGCTTTATCTCCAATTGATGCTGCTTTGATTTAGTCTGGATGTACAACTCTCAGCATCCAGGTTTCATTTCCAGAACACTAGTAGATGCTGAAACCCATGGATAAGTGAATCTGGCCACAGGTGGCACGTCAGGCCATGTTCAGAGGTTTGGAGAGGAGTTATTCCAAAAGCCTCCAAGGCACAACCAGAAGGCAAGTCGAATTTGAGTTCTCAGCCCCTGGTCCGGGGACCACTGGGGGACCAGTTTGCAAGAGGACTCCTCTACATGCCTCTTCCCCTCCTCACAGCAGGAGCCCTCTACTCAGTAGTAAGTCTCAGTAAGTAGTATGCTTGTCTACTCAGTAGTAAATCCCATTATAGTCAATGAGGCCTACTAGGATGGCTTTGTGCTTTTTCAATGCATCCTCTACGAAAAGGATTGAAAACCCCTGCTCTGAGTAGACCTGCATTGAGACATTGGGTTCTCACCTGCAATCCTACACACAATAACCTAGCAATAGCTCTATTTGTAATGGGGTTTACAGCTGGTGGCAGCTGTGCTGTGCTCTGGGTGGGGAAGCCCTCTCTTCATGTTGACAAAGGCAGGACTCTTCCCCCACTGGGCTGGACCCTGGGGGCAAAAAGGTTGAGGACCACTCCTGTAGCACACTGCACTATTCACAACACACACAGACCTGTTTGGGCATGCATGTCTCTACCAAACACAAACACACTATCCCACACACACACTGTTATGCCACATTTGCAAAGCACCCCAAAAAGAAAATCAACTTTCGAAGCACACGTGCTGCAGTCCATTTGAAGAATTTATTTGTGTGTCTGCATTTGGTTTATTAGAAAAAGAACCCCAGGATTTTGCCTCCTGTGTGTTTTCGCCTCGCCTCCTCGTGGTCCATGATGCCAGCTGAAGTTGTCAGCACAATGTAGCTGGGAAAGAAGAAAAGGCTAGTGGTTAGGAAAGTTCTCTCCTGCCAGCTGAGCTGGAAAGAGTTAACATGCAGGGTGGTTTTCTAAAGCTGATGAGTGGCTGAAGATGGTGATGACAATACCGAGATTCTCCACTGTACCAACTCTACAAAGAACATTAAATGCCAAATCATAACTCAACGTCTTCTTGGTAGTGCCTCCTAAAATATGAAATTCATGTGTCTCTCCCTCCCTGCCAGTATTCCCTGGACAACGAGGACCCGGTTTTTCATGCAGGCATCTTCTTAGCATGTTTTTGGTGGTTCTTCCATTGATATTTGTAAAGGTTTCAGCTGATACTTTAAAGCTGCCTGGAGTTTCCAAGGGAAGCAAGAGGAGGTTGAATTTTTCTTCTATGTCAAAATTATCACTACTGCGTCTGTACGGCTCTCCCTGCAAACCCATTTTTTGCTATTACTTGGTGTGTTCTGCAGTCGTGTGTTTAAAGAGGGTCTTGGGTGGGGGTGTTGTTGGGGGGGGGGTTGTTGGGGCTGGTCTCTGGATGTCTTATGAATTTCATTGTATGTCTGTACAATGACAATGACAATTATTATTGTTGTTGTTGTTGTTGTTGTTATTAGACACTTACCCAAACTGACGTGAAGGGAGCAGGTTATTCTGCCACTTTTCCAAATCTTTCAGCTGAACATCAAATCTGGGACTGATCACCCCACACTGTTAAAGCAGAAAGGAGTTTTCTTCCATCAACATCATGCTACGTCAACATGTTATGCAGCTAAATAAGACGGGGCCCTCCCAAATTAGCACAACAGAGTTCCGATTAATGATACTGAATTGTATGGCTCCCCAAAACAATTTGTTGTGGATCCAGGGGCCAGAATTTAGGCTCGAGAACGAGGTGGAAACCCTTTGGGCTGAACTGAAAAAGCCAGGCTAGTTGTGCAGGACGTGAACATACACCACAGCAATAAAAACTTTTCTGATGAGGTCCAGTAAGGGTGCAATTCTTATCAATGTAGGCCAGCGTAACTCACCTGGCATTAAATTTCCATGGTGGTGTGGGGAGGCTGGCGTGTGCTTGTGCACTGGCCTAATACACACCCCCTTGGAGTGGGGCAGAAGTCCCTTATGGCACTTTTGCGCCATAGGTCAGAACAGGACTTATGCCAGCCTAGCTGGTGCTTAAGATTGCAGCCTAAGACAATTGTGTACCACGGAGACTGTACTGTACTATTTTCCACTGTACTGTCCAAATAATTCAGACAGACATAATTCAGATCCAGTGATCATTTGAGGGTTGGGGGCTGCATCATTTGAAAATCGCACTGTTACATGACAAACATTAAATGCTAAAACACAGGACCCCTCAGTTAGGACCAAGAGAAAAATGGCAGAACAGAAAGATATTGGCATGGAAAAAGAGGGTTACTATTTTCCTCTCCTCTAGCTGGTTCTAGGAAAAAAAGTACACTTAAATAGACTAACACAGCTTTCTGCATTTTTTAAACCACCACCATTAAAAATAGCTCAGAGATAATATGTACGAAATAATACACTGCAAACTCAGAAAGTACTAGATGGGCCTAATCCAGCAAAGCTCAACTGTTAAACATAGGCTGCAATCCTATCCTATGTTAGGCCAGCCTAAGTCCCACAGCATAGGTCCTGTGCTGACCTGGGGGTGTCACCAAAGTGCCATCTTTTGCATCACTCCTGGGGGAGGGTTAGACCCGTGCACAAACATGCACTTGCCTCCCTACATCATCACAGGAACAGAAAGACTGACGAGATGTGCATGCTGGCCGGCTAGGGTTGTACCCTTAATTTTCTGCAAATCATATCACAATTGAGATTATCCACTTTTGATTGCTTGTAACACTCAGGGCCGAATCCTGTCCAACTTTCCATCACATACACAGCAGTGCCAGTGGGGCATGTGCAGTAGGGAGCAGTCAGGGAGGCTTCCTCAAGGTGAGGGAACTTCTGTCGCCTTACTGAAGAGCTGCACTATGCCTTCTTCATCATTGGAAAACTGAATAGAATTGGGCCCTAAGCTTCCTTCTGGAAAGGATAGGGTAAAATGGAATACACAACATTATATACTAGACTTTAATATATGTTGCTTAAAAACTAAAACAAACATGTTCCCCTTTCACAATCATGAGGGGTTTAAAATGTAACCCTGCCCCAACAGAAGTCTTTGGGCTACCTATGAAGAGACAATTTATACTTATTAAAATAAATGCAAAGGTGGAACATTAGTGTGCAACAGACAGACCAGGTCAGATGACAGAAGCTGTTGTGCATGGCCAGCCTCCTATTTTCCAGAAGACCTCACTAGGTAAGTGGATAATGCTTTCTGCCACAGCTCCAAAGCTCAGAGGACGCCATGTGCTGCAGTTCTAAGGTGCAAAACAAGCCATGCACAGGCTCTGTTCTCCATGTGGAAGGGGGTGGGTAGGGACTCTGGCCTGTAGAATTTAGTAAAGTGCCCTGTCCATTGGTACAGAAGGAAATGTACCTAAGTGCACCTGATAATTGAATCTCCCAACATTTATTCCTGAGAAATAAAGTTTGGTGGATTAAACGGGCCATACCTTGTTGAGTCTGCCTGTGAGATTAACCACAATCTTCCCAGCTCTGTGGTCATCAATGATCTCAAATTCACCTATGTAACCTGTACATTAAAAGAGAGCGCTCAGTCACAAAATTCCTTTCTTGCCTGGAAGCATCTACCCTGCTCAGTCTAAACAGACAGAACTGCTGTACCATTAACAACAACAACTTACGGACTTTGGGTTGTTTCCTATGAAAGGGTGACAAGGGAAGACAAGGTACGACCACATCCCATTCATTTCAATGGAACTTGGGAATCCTTAACCCAGGTCAAACACCATTCCCCAACTGGATATGGATCAAACACCACCTTCCAATTACAGAGGCAAAAATTCTGGCTTTGGCAACCATCTAACTGGGCTTACTCAAAACTATCACGTATGAGTGATTCCAAATTAGATCTCCTCTCCAACTCTCTGTGCCGCCCTTTTTCTTTGCCTAAAGACTGGAATGAACATAGGGCATAGTCTAGGGCATAGTACTTGGGGCAGGATTAGAAGTAGAAGCCACAGATATGGCTTCCAGGAATACACCTGAGCCCAGACAAAGCCCTTTGGCTGTTTTTGGCCCACAAACTCCTTACTCAACCCCTGTCCCTTCCCCAGTCAAATTCACCTATGTAATCTGTTAATTACAAGAGAGCAAAAGGGACCCCCATCTCTTCCCCAGTCAAATAAAAAGCAGACACTGATACCAGGACCATATTTCTCATTATTCTGTGCTCCTAACGCATTTGAAGACATCATCAGCCTGGCAAAAGATGAAGCAGATTAATTTACTAACCCCAGAAAGGACATGCCCCCAGCTATGCTCTCCTAAGCAGAGATTAAGCGCCCCCCTTTTTGAAGGCAGCCATAATTTTCCAAGTATTTTCCACTTATACCCACATTTTAACCTGAAATGCCCCATGCCTGCTTGTGCCTCCCCCAGC
Source organism: Cryptoblepharus egeriae (assembly GCA_030015325.1). Taxonomy (NCBI): domain Eukaryota; kingdom Metazoa; phylum Chordata; class Lepidosauria; order Squamata; family Scincidae; genus Cryptoblepharus; species Cryptoblepharus egeriae. The sequence goes on along the minus strand of JAREYC010000012.1, from coordinate 1,564,925 downwards.
TGACTGTCTCACATGACCAAGAATCTGGATCTCTTTCCAGATTCCCCCACCACAACCCATGGACTCACCATGCTTCATCATCACAGTTAAAAACCGCACTATGACTTTTGAGCACGGCCTGATGAGAACTTGACGCTTTCCACGTTTTTCTGCATTGTTGATGCTTTTAAGGGCATCTGCCAGAACATTCATGCGCACCATGATGCCTGTGAAGGGAAAAAAATACACATTTAAATTATTTCTACACAACATTTAATACTCTCACTCTTCCCCCCAACCCCTAGCATAGACAAGTCATTTTTATTGGCAAAATCACTATGTGAGGTGGGCTGGGCAATCACTCCAAGGTCACACCAAATAACTTTAAAGCAATCCTTTCTTTTTACCCTTAAATAGCTATATTGTATAATAATGAGCTATATATGCACAGTGGGCAAGCAAACTGCTTCACTGGTATTATTTAGAGACCAGTCCGTATCTCTTTGAAAAGCAAACTCTACCCCCATACTCGAAACATGGGAAAAAGTAGGATGAGAGGCAGTGGTAGGTTGAGTTTATGGCAGAGATGAAACCTTACCCAGGAAAAGTTGAGTCTCTCAGCTGCTACACCATGCTTCCCAGAATGTTTACAGTTTGGAAGTAGAGGTCATCTAGTCCAACCCCCTTCCCACTGCAGGTAGTTGCTTCAGCAACCCTGACAGGGGACTCAAAATCATCTGAAGCTGAAGCTCTTTCCCTGTTCCCTAGAACTGCAAAGGGAAAATGCTCTGGATTTTTTTATCAATGAACCAAGTGGTTCTCAAACTTGGCCTACTGGGGGCCGAGGCTCTCCGTTAAGGAGACCATGCTATACCTAGTACAGGGTAGCAGGTTTCACATAAGGAGTCCATAGCTTCCCTGGCTGGTTTCCAAGGCTCCCTGGGGAGCCATGGCTGACAGATAAGGAACCACTTACTAGTCAATTCCACATGCCTTCACACCAAAATTCTTAAAGTGGAGGGGGGTCCCAACCTAAGGTCGGGGGTGTGTGTGAAAGAGTGGGATCCACCATCTTGGAATCTGGTGCTGGGATTTCCTGAGAGTAAGTCTCATTGAACACAATGGGAATTACTTCCAAGTAGACATCCAAGTAGACACCAAGTAGACAGAGGTTCCAAGGACCTCTGGCATCATACCCAGTAAGTTTTATTAGGGTCCTAGACAGATTTTAAAGTTTCCTTGGCTGAAATACCCAAGTACTACTGCTTTAGATGATGCTTACAGGCATTGGAACCATTCTGCACATGAAGTCACTGTCCAAAAAAGCAACATCTTATTTCAAATCATATAACAACCTGTAGGAAGTCTTGCATTGCAAGCTCAGCTGTTATCTCAACAAATGCTACATTTTACACAATTGCTCTGGTGCCTCAGAGCACCTTTTATAATCTCTGGCCCTTTTATAATCTCTTCAAGTGCAACATTGACAACAAATGTTACTAAACATTCAGTCTGGACCCCAAGACTCGATTATGGCTTTTAATATTTATGGTAACGCTATGGGCATGATCCAGACCCAAAATCTTGCTTTTCCACCAATTTCTAGGGAAATGGTTGTGCATGTACCTCCTGCAGACATTTAACTGGCCCTATAAGAAAGTCTGTTCCGTAACTCAAGAATTGGAGCTGACAATAAAAAGAGTAGCAACTGATATTAGTTCTGAAAACTTATATCAGTTACTGATACTGATCTATCAAATCTGAAACTGATATTGATAACTGATCTATCAGATCTGAAAACAGGACAGATCTCCACTCTGGATGGTGTCCATGTTCTCCCCACATAAAGACTGTCCATCAGCTTTAGGGTCACCAGAAATCCAAAATGGTAGATCCATGCGTACAACTCCACAAGCAACAGGTTAGTCCACCCACACTGGGCATTCGTTTGCAGCAAATCAACAACTCGAAAAACAAAGTTACTAGATTTAAAAAAATATAAAAACAATACAAGAAAGTTACTATATTGCCTTCTGTTTACAAAAGAAACATCAGCTGGTTGCCTGAGAACTAACGGGAAGCACCAGAATCAGTCTTCCTGGGCCATTTTTGGGTCTGATCCTGCAGAAATGGAGCCTCAACACACAGAATGTAGTGCTGCAAAGACTACACTGACTACAGAACAATCTTGGCACCTTGTTCTGGGCCATAACAGGGCCTATAGGACCCTGTGCACTATTCAGAAACAGTTGCATATAGAAGCAAACCCTTGCTTCATTCTGAGTATGGAAAGGTACACTGTCACTTGGCAAATCACAACACCAAAACACATGCAATTTGATATAGTGCCAGAGGGGCCATCTTTTCTTGCAGGCTTGCTTGTACCACTATCAACCTTTTCGCCTCCGTGAAGGCAAAGCTGCAAAAAACACAGACACACAATGCTCCAAAAACACAGAGCTCTGTGGCACATAAAAGCCTATGAGCACAATCCTAACCTGTCTACTCAAAAGTAAGCCCCATGGTGTTGAATGGGTTTTACTCCCAGGAAAGGTCTTTAGGATTGCAGCCTATGTCTTTGTAAGGCTTCGTGAAGGGGATACTTTGTCAGATACACAAACTACACATCTCTACTTCAGGTCTGTGATGAAGCTGAGCCCAGCCCACAAAAGCTTGTACTGCAAGTAATTTGTGGGCTTCCAAGTGCCACAGGGGTCTTGGTCACCAGCATCAATCATGCTCATACATCAGGCCACATATACATAGAAATATACAGTATATACTTCCAAATGCCACCACTCTCTCCTTCTAGCATCCATCATGCCCATGCTTATATGCCCAGCACTACCTCATCCTCATGCACTTCATCATGCCAGCAATGAAGTTAACTGCAGCTCTTCAATGTGCCCCAAATCAGTTTCTTTTTCTCCAGCACAGCCATGCCATGCTTTATGCTCAGCATGCCTGTGATGCAGCTGAACTCAATCTGCAGGCAACTGGTTACCTTGTTGGTGCTACAAGGCTCTTGTTCACCCTCCTCCCCTTTAACATGAGCCATGCCCATGTTTTCATGCCCAGCATTGCCCATGCATTACACTTTGATGCAGCTGACCCCAGCCCACAAATATACCTAATGCAGGCAACTGGTGACATTCTGGGCTCCAAAAGGCTCTTGTTCAGCCTCTTCTCCCTCTAGCATCAGTCATGCCATTCCCTCCAAGCTCAGTATTACCCCCATAACTGTGCCCACCACCACCCTATTTCTACCATTACCCCTATGCCACTGCCTCCCAAGCCTAGAACTATCCATATCTATCCTCACCCCATAACTGTGTCCAGCATCACCCCATTCCTATCCGCACTCCATTATCTATGCAATTACCCCCAAGCCCGGCATCACACCATACTATGCCCAACACCACCCCATTCCTATCCTCACCCCATACCCAGCATCATTCCATTCCTATCCTCACCCCATGCCCAGCACCACTCTGTTCCTAGCTTCACTCCATACCCAGCATCTCCCCATTCCTATCCTCACCCCATACCCAGCATCATCCCATTCCTATCCTCACCCCATACCCAGCATCTCCCCGTTCCTTTCCTCACCCCATACCCAGCATCTCCCCGTTCCTTTCCTCACCCCATACCCAGCATCACCCCATTCCTATCCTCACCCCATGCCCAGCACCACTCCGTTCCTAGCTTCACCCCATACCCAGCATCTCCCCATTCCTATCCTCACCCCATACCTAAACCATTCCCCCCATTTCCCCACTTCTATGCTATTCCCCCCAAGTCCAGCATCATCCACCCCATAACTATCCTCATACCCAATAAAAAGCAGAGGCTTCCTCCTTACACCGAAGTGGTTCCCAGTGGGTTTACTCGCCTGTAAAGGGTTTCCCAAGAGCTCCAGCCCCCCTCTTTCTCCACGCTGGAGAGCCAGCAGGGCCAGCCACAGAGCGAGGCCTACCTGAGAGGCCCAGCCAGCCAGGCCTCCTCACCACCACCCCCAACAGGAGCCCAAGACCCAGGCGGCCTCCCACCCGCAGCGCCTTGAGGCGGCCACCGCCGGGGCCAGGAACTGCGGAGCCCTCCCAAAGAGGGCGTTGCGGGTGGAGCAGAGCCTCGCCTTCCACACACCGACGCCCTACCGAGCCATGGCCGCAGGATGGCCGCGATACACGGCGGATTCTCCGCGGGACCCGCCGCCTAGAGCTACTCACCGGTGCACCAAGATGGCGGAAAAAGGAGGAAGGCCGGCCGCGCGCGGGGACTTATGGGAAATCGAGGCCGGGAAGTTAAGGAAACAACGCGAGGGAAAGACTCTCGCGAGATTTCATGAATCTTATTGTGGTAGTAGAGATCTAGGAAATGCTAGAGGGACTGGTCTCATGGTCGAGAAAGAACTCTTGAGTTCTCTTTTAGGAAAGTGGGCTTTGGTGACATAAGTCTGACATGGAAAAAAGTTCAGCATCCTCCTTGCAAGCAGAGTTTGGAATTCTACATATAAGCAGCATGCAGAATATTTAATAAATTATTAAATTTAATATTATATTAAGATTTAATAAGATATATATTAAAATATAGTGGTTTAAATTAACCACGTGAAAGCAACATACTGTTTATGAATTTTAGTTTTGATTTTGTTTGTCCTGCATTTTTGTAGGTTTTTGATACAAAAACCATTTTTGTAGCAAAAAGTTTAAAAAAAAATAAAAAATTTTGTGGTTTTAACATACTCTACAATCCAGAGTAACTACGGGAAGTCATAAGAGGCACACTCTGGATTGCTCTATGCATTTCCCATAGGTGGCACCGTAACAACGTTGGCGTAAAAGGTCCCGTAGTTACTCTAGAATAGATTGTAGCCATATATATGGTCAAAACGTTTTTGCGGTTGTGATATATGATCGTCCTAGTGTTCTGCCTAGTTCAGGAGTTCCCGAACTTGGGGGTCAGGTCCTACTGTTGGGTCATGGCTAATTAGGCAAGAGGCCCTCTTTCAAGTGGGTGTTCCTCTTTTAATTTAGCAAGGAAAGAACTGCCCCCCCTTCCCAAAGCAATGTCTTTTATAGTGCTGTTGTTTATAGTGCTTCTGTATAGTGCTTCTGCTTGTTTTTTAATTCTTGTAGGAATTTACAGTGCAATCTTATGCTTGTTGATTTGGATGTATGCTTGGTTTCCTCATTGAAAACAGCAGGGCTCGATGCCAGCGTATAAGCTTTCATTCAGCAGCAGCAGCCCACACAATCCCGACCTGGATTCAGGTTCCCATCTCTTCCGTGCCAGGCATAAATAATTCCACTGGCCTGGTGTGAATGTGCAGCAGAACCACTGAGGATTTTTAATTAGCAAAATGAGCCTGACCACCACAAAGGCACTCCTAAACTCCCGTTTCTTGCACCGTAACTGAATTGCAAACTCAACAAGCTGGTATGCAACTAAGGCTGTAATCCTAACCACACTTTCCTGGGAGTAACTACTATTTAACACAGTGGGACTTCCTTCTGAGTAGACATGCTTATGATTGCACTGTAAGTAAAGTTAAACTGACAGTTGAAACCCTTTCTTACCTCTTCCCCCACTACTATGGAAATGTTCAGTGCAAATAGGTTGGGCAGTGGTCTTCAGTTTGTCAAGGCTGGAAACACCCACCCACCCACCCACCATTGCAGTGTGCCCATGGGATCCACCTTCTAGGACCCACATAGAATAAAATGAGTGTTTGTCATGCTTCTTCTTAGCCAATTGCAGCCATGCATGGTGTTCCACTATTTTTCCTTTCCATACTTTTCTGGTAGCTGCCTTGACCTCATGGACTGGCTGTAACTCCCCATTAAGGTTACTATTTATTTCAGTTTCGGATTCTAACTTGGGGGGGGGGCAAGGAAAACTGGTTGCCCCCCTGAAACCCCCATTGGCTAGTTTCCAGAGCTTCCTGGGGAGCCACAACTCACAACTGGGGAATCCTGGGAATAATTATGTTCGAAAATTCCTGTAGCAACTTTCCAAAGAAGAAACAAACTAAGCAAGTCCTCCAAGGGATTCTCAAGTCTATATTTCAGTCCAATGTTAAACACTGTTTATCAGTTTACAATTAAGACAGAAATTGTCTTTTAAAACACAAATTTAAGATGCTTTTCACTTTAACAAGTTTTCAATGGTCTAACTTAAAAAAGCAGTATAAACAAAAAGAGCATCAAGAGAAAACCACACACAAATAACTTCAAAGAGGAACTTGATGCCATCAAGTATTTTCAATTTTTTTATACAGACCATATTAAAAAAAGAACTAAAGATACATTGCACGTCACAAGACTACAGCAATTTAAATAACAGAAGCAAGAACGTTGACAATGTGCATCCTCACTTTAGCTTTTCATATGGTTTCAGTGCAATAAGTTGTACTACAGAGCTAGTGAAGACACGGATGCCAGTGTTTAAGATCCCTGCTGATCCCAATAACCTGTGCCCCACAACTCCAGAAGAGATTAATCAACTTAACCGGCAGGATAACAGTAAGTCAGTCGAGATAGTCCAGGGTGCACCCTCAGTAATGGAGGGTGGTCCTTCCACAAGAAAGGGCAGTAAAGACCCACAGAAAGTCCCCCACTACGCACTGATTCACAGCCTTATCGCACTAGGATGAGTCACACTTATTGCAAGAATGTCTCGGCATGTTGAGAGGATCATCTTGGTGCATGACTTGAGGCACTACACAAATTCCTATTTCAAACAGCTGAAGAGGAGGCCCGGTTTTAAAGGTTAAAGGCAATGACCGAAAAGAAGCACTTCTATACTATTAAAACACACAGGAATTCTATGAATTGTTCCCAGAACACAAAATTCTACCGTGGCGCATACAGCACTTTATTCATTTTTCTTCTCCTTCTGCTTGAGGAGCTTGTTGACTTCCCTTTTTGCCATTCCCGCATACTTGGAGATTATGCCGTGTTTGTTTAGTCCAGGAAACAACAAGAAGCAACTCACTAAAAAACAAAATTGACAAGTGACCATTAGCTCTGTTCTCCAAAATTCATCATTATGCCTCCCCCCATTCATTTATTTTCATTTCCACTCCACCTTTCTCCAAGGCGCTCAGGGTGACTGTACATAGCTCCTTCCCTCCTTTTCCCTTCCAACAACGCTGTGAGGTAGGTAATGCTGAGAACTTGTGACTGTCCAGGTCACCCAAGATGCTTCATGGCTGAGCCAGAGTTTTGAACCTGATCTTTTAGGTCTAAGTCCTACACCTAACCACCAAACCAGTGGTTCCCAAAGAGACCCTCAAACATTTATCTCCTTATATGTTCGCAATACATAATTATCCAGCTAATTACCCAGTTCCTTGTAGGGTAATTAGCAGCTATTTGATTTTTGGAGTTTCAGAGATTGATGCAATTAGTTAGCTGATCTTTCCCTCGCTCCTTCACTACCCATCCAAAATCAGGTTACAACAAACTGAGGGATCCCAAACTAGTCTACACTATCCTGGCTCTCCTAAGCCATATTCAATAAGAATAATTTCAGGTTTCCCAGCTATGAATACTGTACCTTTTCCTATCAGAGAAACACAAAGCTCAGAGCAACCTGGTTTACACAAAGAGAGTCCTGGGTTCAATTCCTGGTAGCAGCAGGTAAGGCAGAAAAAGATCCTTGCTCATTCCTAATACACATTTGTGCAGTCATCCTCCATACACACTTACCAATAATGTAGGTCAGGAAGAGGTTATGAACTTGTTGTCCTATCCAGGCAATCATAGCTAATGAACACAGCATGGTCATGAAGTACTAGGAGAGAGAGAGAGAGAAGGAGCAGGGTAGGTGAAGTCGTAAAAAATTAGTATTGGCACCCATCAGACTCGAAAGATTATGGTACTGTGCTGTATGTGAAGCACAAAGGCCTGGGTAGATTGATATGGAGGATAGGTTGTCACCCAAGCAGCAAATGCCCCCTCTCCACGCCACTGAAATAGTCCAATGGAATGGCAGAGCCAATAGGATTGGTTCCAGCTGCATCACAGAGCTGGGCTAAGGACAGGAGCTCACCCTGTCTTGTGGGGATCTGGGTCTCAAACACTGGCCTACTGGTGAACAGGCACAGTGTCTTAACCACTTGCCCACATGAAAAACACAGTTGTTAAAAAGGTACAAGTAAAGGAGTCATGGCCCTAAGTGTGTTTCCCTGCTGCTGTTACATGGGCAGCCTCCCTCCCTCACTTGACTGACTCTAAGCCAGGATAATGAGAAGCACAGCCCTAGACTATTGGTGTTGTCTTGGCCACAATCTTGGCCGAAATTGGGAGCATCTTCCCAATACAGAAAGAGAAGACATCCAAACACCATCCACACACTTAGAGTAGTGTCTGAAAACTACTTCCCAGGCAAGAACGTTTTAAGCCTTGATGACTCTTTGCAGAAGATCCATCATCCAATGGTGAGCACAATTCCTTAAAACTAATGTCCAAAATGGGGACTGAAAATGAAGCCCATGTTGTTAAAATGAAATGAACATTAAATTGAAAGGTCTTTTTTAAAAAAACCCACCCAAACTGCTTTTATTTGATAGCAGCTGCCTTTTCTTGTTGAATTACAAGATGGAACAATTCTGATGAGGAAAGGTTGGGGGAATTTGGGATGTTCAGCCTGGAGAAGAGGAGGCTGAAGGGAGACCTGATTGCCCTCTTCATATGCCTGAAGGGCTGTCATAGGGAGGAAGGGGCTCATTTGTTCATAGCTGCTTCTGAAAGCAGGACTAGAACCAATGGGGACAAACAGCAGGAAAGGGGATTCCGGTTGGATATCCAGAAAAAACTCCTGATGGTGAGGGCGGTTTGGCAGTGGAAGAGATTGCCAAGGGAGGTGGTGGACTCTCCCTCCCTGGGGATCTTCAAGCAGAGGCTGCACCAGCACCTGTCGGGGATGATCTAGGAGGATTTCCTGCTGCAGGCAGGGGGTTGGACTAGATGACCTACTAGGTCCCTTCCAACTCTAGGATTCTATTATGAGGCAAATTACCATTTTAGGCTTTTCCTCCTTGAAGGTAAACAGCCGATTCCACCAACCGATCACCCCACGCTTTGTCTTGACCAGGTTGCTGCAAATCTCATGGAATCGCTGCTGCTGTTCGGTGGTCCTTGAAAAAAGAAAAAAACTTTTTCAAGACCCAGTCTTGAGACATCCATTCACGTATTCAAACAATGTTCATTTCAAGTCTAGCGTCCTCTGGGTGTTAAAAATAGCCAAAAACTGTCAGTTTAGGGTGGTTAACTCTAATGCAGAATAATCATCATCCAGTTAACAGTTGTGGCTCTAATACAGACTCATCAGTGGCACTTTACAACAGGGCAAGGGAAGGGGAGAAGACCCTTCAGAGGGTAGGAGCAAGAGCCAAGTCCTGATTACACTCAATCCTTGTGCTTCCATTTTATTCAAGAACAAAGGTGGAAGGGTTTCTGTGCTCAAGCCATAGATGAGAGTTACCTCTGTTCTTCCTCATTTTACATATCTGGAGCTATATTTTAAAAATGTTAATTTTTCTTCGTCCTCATGGAACGTACCATTTACTGGAGCCAAAGATTTTAGGAGCAAGAGCCGGTACAAGGTAGTCAGCCAGACAAAGCAACATCACACAACAGGAAACCCCAGAAAGGACAGAAGGGTCCAGACCATAAATCATCCTGTTGAGATACAGAGGAGAGTTACTCAGAACGAATCCAGCATTTTATCTTTAAATTAACACATTTAAGGAACCGTGAAGTTTCTTGAAGGTTCCTTTAAGATTTAAGGAACTACTAGCCTATGCATCCAGGTCATCAATAGGAAGAACAATTTGACCATACGAGATATTAGCTGTGTATGGGTCAATGTGCGTTCCACTTATTTGCTCAATATCTACACTACTTTCCAAGGGATCAAAACAGTTTACCCAAAATTGGCAAGAAAATTGCATACAGAATAGTCCTGAACACTAAATCAGAATTAAACAAAATGGGAACTCGGACAAATAATGTCTTCACATATGCTTACAAACCATAGATTAGCTTTTCAGGTCTCTCTAGGACAGCGTTTCTCAAAGTGGGGGTCGGGACCCCTTTGGGGGTCACCTAGAGCTTTCCTGGGGGTCGCCTAAAGACCTCTAGTGTAGGGGGTCAGGTCAGGCTTGCCAGACCTCCAGCTGTAGCTGCGCGCGCTCTGGGGCTAACTGATAGCCTCAGGGCCCAATCCTATGCATGCCTACTCTGAAATAAATCCCTTATAGTCAGGGGGCCTTTACTCCCATATAAATGTGGATAGGATTGCAGCCTCAGGGCCCAATCCTATGCATGCCTACTCTAAAATAAATCCCATTGTGTTCAGTGTGTGCACAGAACACACATTTCATTTGTAACAATGAAAATACATCCTGCATATCTGATATTTACATTACAATTCATAACAGTAGCCAAATTACAGTTATAAAGTAGCAACAAAAATAATTTTATGGTTGAGGGTCCCCACAACATAAGGAACTTATAAAGGGGTCATGGTGTTAGGAAGATTGAGAACCACTGCTCTAGGAGGTTCCCCAGCTGTGGGGCATAGAGGTTGGCATGAAGTCTCAAACATATGAAACTTGCCAGAGGGTGGGGAGGAGAGTTGATATATTCCCAATTATTTTTTGCCACTTTTTTATATCTTTCCCAGATATGGTACCTCTTTATTGTGAACAGATGATCAGAAACAGTCCTCAAAGTTTAAATAGGCTATTGATGCTACAGCTATATTTCCAGGTCATATACAGCACTGCATTTATGACAGTGCTGGAAACACCTTCCGAGATAACTTACAGGAACACCAAGGAAACAACACTGAGCATGGCTAATGGAAACCATGGTTTTTCCCAGCGGAGGATCTTGTCAGTCACCAGAATCACCTCTCCCCATCCTTGCAACTGCTCTTCCAAGCCAGCTGTTTCTGCTGCCTGCAAACAAAGATATTAACAGAAAATGTCAACAGACCTCATTTTGGGCAAAGCGTGTTTGCAGAAGAGCCAGGCTGGTGTTCTGGTTTGGGAGTTGCACATTAGATCTGGAAATTCCAGGTTCAAACCCCCTCCCAGCCACAAAGTTTCTTGGATCACCATCTCTCAGTCTCACCCATCCCACTGGGGTGGGTCGTGGTGTGAACAAAAGAAGTGGAAGAACTATTTGCCCCACTCTGAGCTCCTTCAAGGAAAAGTTAAATAAAGTGAAAATAAATAAGTACACATTTCAGGGGTGGTGGGTGTGAATCTCTTTCAGGAAGGTGGAAAATCTGATTTAAGTTCACGAAGACACCGGATATTGCTTTACATGAACTATCCACACTTCCTTTCTTATTTTGCAACTTCACACTTTACACTTCCCTAAGAGAGATTAATTTAAACTTAAGGCAGGGTTTTACTCAGTGACTAAATGCTCAGAGGTCCCTTTATCCCTGACCAGGCAAATGGTGCCACACAAGAAATGCACCAGATTCAGTGATTTCCCCATCTTCTTTCACTTTCTCATTGACTGTTGAAACATTGACAGAGAGCACAATCCTAACCATGTCTACTCAAAAGTAAGCCCATTGTGTTCAATGGGTCTTACTCCCAGGAAAGTGTCTTTAGGATTGCAACCATAAGCTCTATCTTCCCAAAAGACTTGAGCTGAGAAAAAACAAGGTAGGAATATGAATATCCCTAGTAGAAAGTCCCATTTGATTCCTATGGGCTTCCTTGAAGACTCCGCTCTCATTTTTTTTAGTGGCCTAAGAATGATATTCAATTCCAAACCAAATTTTTCTACTGCTAGTTTGTTTTTCTATTAAAGCAATTTTTCTCCACCAGATAGCTTTCGATATTAAGCAAGACTGTACAGGGCTAACCATGCAATCCTAAGCATGTCTACTCAGAAGTAAGTCCCACTGAATTCAATAGTACTTACTCCTAGGAAAGTGTGGTTAGGATTGCAGCCTAAGTTGAATTTCTTAGATTTGTAAGGACATCTTTGAATAATTGTATTCTGGATATATTTATACATGTAGGGCTGTGGGTGGCGCACGTGGCTAGGACACTGTGCCTGTTAACCAGCAGACCAGGGTTCGAGACCTGGGTCGGCCCCACAAGACAGGGTGAGCTCCTGTCCTTAGCCCAGCTCTGCAACGCCAGCTGGATCCAATCGCATTGGCTCTGCCTTTCCAATGGCCTAATTCAGTGGGGTGGAGAGGGGGATCTGCTGCTTGGGTAACAGCCTCTCCTCCATAACAATCCAACCCAGGCTTTCGTGCTTCGCATGCAGCATATGCAGCGCAGAGCACGATACCAAAGTCTTCCAAGACTGATGGAGGCCTGCTCTTATACATGAAAACTACACTTTGGCTAAAAAATGATTAGCTCAAAGAAAATGAGCTGAAAACTGAAAAACAAATGCAGACAGCAAGAAAAAACTTTTGTAGTATTTAGAACAGAAGGGACAGCTCCTAAAATCCAAGCCACAGACAGCCTGGCACTTGCACTTCTTCTATCCGTTTCAATCTTGGTTACTGTTTTGGTCCATTTTACATTTTCTAGAACTGCTCATCTGTTTGGAATTATAACGCAACCAGCAAAAAAACAAGCACACTATCGAGTGGATCTGGCACTGGGCATTCCACCCCTTCACCTGTTTAAAGCTTTAAATATTCCTTGCGCTCCTATATTCCTGAATAGCTTATTATGTTCTGAAAGAAGCAAACAAGACAAGTCGGAGCATGATCCTGCTTGGCTTCAAGCCCCAAGTTCACCAAGCTGTGATCTTAAATCCAGCCATAAAGACTCAACCTAACCAAGGCTATACAGTATATGCCTCTGCAATAATACGTACACTTAAATACAAAACCTGTCTCCTTCAGCTCTGTTCTGAGCAGATACATATAGGATTGCATTGGAAATAGCTCTCCAGGGTTTCAGAGAAGGATTTCCCTGAAGAAACCACAGAGTAAACTCTGCAATGTGCTTTTTTAAAAACACTGAGCATAAAATAGGGGGAAGTCTTCCCATATACTGTGGTATGGGCTGTGGGTGGTACAAGCGGTTAAGACGCTGTGCCTGTTAACCAGCAGGCCAGGGTTCGAGACCCGGGTTGGCCCCACAAGACAGGGTGAGCTCCTGTCCTTAGCCCAGCTCTGCGACGCCAGCTGGATCCAATTGCATTGGCTCTGCCTTTCCATTGGACTAATTCAGTGGCGTGGAGAGGGGGGATTTGCTGCTTGGGTAACAGCCTATCCTCCATAACAATCTAACCCAGGCTTTCGTGCTTCACATGCAGCGTATGCAGCGCCAAGCACGATATCATAGTCTTTCAAGACTGACAGAGGCCTGCTTCCCATATATGCTGTTGGGAGTTCCTTGGAGGAAGGAGCTGGAATGCAAAAAGATATACTAACCAATTGGTCTGCAAAGCAGATAGGAATGAAGCCTGATAAGAAATCTGGCAAACAGAGAACACAGAAGGTGAGCAAAGGAAAAGCCACCCAGTCAGAACCAGCTGCAAATCAGCACAGCGGTTTCATCAACCGTCTTGACTCAATAGGCATGAAGCGACCTCCCTCTGCTCTCTGATGCACCACAGCCCACATGACAGCCTAAACAAAAGCATTCTGGCCACCACAACCCACAGCAGCAAGAGAGGAAAGACATCTAGCTGGATCTGAAATGTGACCGGGGAATGACAAAGCAGAGCTGGGCTCCAAAAGCAAGAAAATGGTATCCAAGCATTTGTATTAAAATATTGGAGGCATCACTTAACTTGGCATCCATCAGTCTCCAAAGACTATGGTATCGTGCTTGGCGCGGCATACGCTGCATGCGAAGCACGAAGGCCTGAGTAAATTAATATGGAAGATAGGCTGTTACCCAAGCAGCAAATCCCCCCTCTCCACGCCACTGAATTAGTCCAACGGAAAGGCAGAGCCAATACGATGGGTTCCAGCTGCGTGGCAGAGCGGGGCTAAGGACAGGAGCTCACCCTGTCTTGTGGGGACCTGAGTCTCGAACCCTGCCTTGCTGGTTAACAGGCACATTGTCTTAACCACTTGCGCCACCCACAGCCCAACTTCCTTCACCAATGGGGTGCATTGGGAAGGATCACCCAAAACTGGGCCGTGCGGCCTCAGAAACGCTGCCTGGTCCTCAGAGGCTGAGGGTGGCATCACTTGGCAGGTAGAAAAAGCAGCAAGAAGGGCTTCAAAGAGTCTGCTATGAGCGATAAGGCTCACCGCTGCCCGCTTGCCAGATGGCCTCAGGCCAGAACAGCCTGTTCCTGCAGCGTACAAGAGACACCTCTAAAAACACGGCTCAGCTCCTTCCTTAATGAGATCCTCTTAGGGTGCAGAGCACAGATGCAGGCTGACCCAGGAGTAAGCCCCACTGCAGAGGGCAGGACTTCCTTCCGAGAGCGCTTGGAACAGGAGAGGGCCCCAAAAATCCCATTGTTTTTCAATTCCACTGGGATGTTTTATTGGGCTACAAGCCTAAAAACACTTGGAGGGGAGAAAAGCGAGTCTGGACAAGCATACTGAAAACTGTGCTGTTACTCAGATATGGCCACAAAGAGAGAACTGGGTAAAGGAGCACCTTTTCAAGCAGTGACCGCCTCAGATTTTACAGCAGCTGCACCTACAGTCTCAGGATAATGATGAGAGGTTCTTTTTGACAAGAACCACTGTAAAGCAACAACATTGCTTAGTCATTGAATTCCACAGCTCTGTGCATACATTTAATGCTAAAACGGGGGGGGGGGGCCGTGGGGGATCACATACTTCTGCATGGTTTGGTTCCTTAAAAAAAAGATTTCCAAGTCTCTTGCAGCAGCTAAAGTTCTCCTTATTTCTGCTCTTATGACTGAGGATTGTTTTCTTTTGTTAAAAAGAAAAACAAAATGCATAGCAAATAATCATTTAAAAATTAATAATCTAATTATAAATTTAGGGGGCAGCCCTAATCCATTTAGGCCAGCCTAACTCACATGGCGTATCTTTTCGTGGTGGTGTGGAGAGGTCAGTGTATTCCAGTGCACTGGCTTAACCCCCACACAACTGGGGCAGAAGTGCCTTATGTATGGCACTTTTGTGCCATAGCACAGCACTTAGACCAGCCTAACTAGAAGTTAAGATTGCAGCCCAAAGGCACAATCCCATGCGTGTCTACTCGGAAGTAAATCGTATTGTTTTCAGTGCAAGGTGCTCCCAGGAAAGCGTGGATAGGATTGCAGGCAAAAAACACAGTCCTATGCATGTCTACTCAGGAGGAAATCCCACTGTTTTCAATGCAGCTCCCAGGAAAGCATGGATAGGATTGCAGGCAAAAAGCACAGTCCTATGCATGCCTACTCAGAAGTAAATCCTATTGTTTGCAATGCAGCTCCCAGGAAAGTGTGGATAGGACTGCAGCCTTAGTGTCTTGTGGCACCCCGGAAGTCCCTTGTTTTTGACAGAGATCAACACAGGAATGCACCTGACCCCACAATATCACAACAAGAATCTTTGCCCCACTTGTGGTAACCTCACAACCTTCTACAGATGGCTCTCCTTGTTTCTCAACACCTTCTTTGCAGAGGGAAGATGGAGAAACAGGTCAGGCCAGGCAAGGGCTGCAGCTCACCTGACCAGCAGCTGAAAGCTCCACATTCAAGCCCCTGCAAGGGCTCCAGAAGGACCCAGAAAGGCCCTTGCCTGAAAACCTGAAGGGCAGACGCAACCTCAGCGCACGGATCAAGGGGATGGGTCAGGGTTCACTACTTGGTTTTTGAGCATAATCTGTCCCAGAAGCCTCCCCAAAACGCTCGTATATCAAAGCAAATTTTTCCATAAGAAATAATGGGAACTCAAGACGATTCTTGCAAAATGCACTCCATCCAAGGTTTTACTTAGAGGAGCACTTGAAGGTCTCTTGTATTCACTTTGATATACAAGCATCTGATATACAAGCAGGGTTCCAGAACAAATTATGCTAGTAAATCAAGGCACCACTGCACTCTAGTTGAACCATGATCCATCCCCCCACCACAATCCCCTTGATCCCACAAGTAACCCCTTGCCCCTACCTCACCCCACTCCCCTTGCCCCCTCCCCATACTTCACTCCCCTTGCCCTCACCCCACAGGTAACTCCTTGCCCCTACCCCACCCCCCTTCCCCCACCCCACAAGTAACCCCTTGCCCCTACCTCACCACCCTTCCCCCACCCCCTTCCCCCACCCCACAGGTAACCCCTTGCCCTTACCCCACCCCCTTCCCCCACCCCATAAGTAACCCCTTGCCCCACCTCAACCCCTTCCCCCACCCCCTTCCCCCACCTCACCCCCTTCCCCCACCCCCTTCCCCCACCCCATAAGTAACCCCTTGCCCCCACCTCACCCCCTTACCCCACCCCACAGGTAACCCCTTGCCCCTACCCCACCCCACCCCCTTGCCCGCACCCCACAGGTCACCCCACTTCCCTTCCCCCACATGTACCACTTTCACCCCACAGGTCACCCCTCTGCCACCCACCCTCTCTCCCCGCGACCCACCAGCTGGTTGGTGCTCCTGTTGTCTCCTTCCGCCATTTTGAGGGACGACCAGATGGAGACAGACTGCAGCCTCTCCCTCTGTGACGTCATCGCCCAGGCCACGCCCCTCTCGCCCCGCCCCCGCCCCCGCCCAACCGCCGCGGACACAGAGCCAGGAAGAGGCAGAGCCACAAGCAGTGCCGCCTGCGGGTTTGCTCTGCAGAAGCTCTGCAGGCCCAGCACAGGCTGCACTCACCAGTCTGCACTGGAACACACAGGAACACACACACATGCACACACACACACACACATGCACACATACACAGGAACACATGCACACACACAGGAACACATGCACACACACATGCACACACACACACAGGAACACATGCACACACACACAGGAACACATGCACACACACACACAGGAACACATACACACACAAACACACATGCACACACACACAGGAACACATGCACACACAGGAACACATGCACACACACAAACACACATGCACACACACACACAGGAACACATGCACACACACACACAGGAACACATGCACACACACATGCACACACACACACAGGAACACATGCACACACACAAACACACATGCACACACACACAGGAACACATGCACACACACACAGGAACACATGCACACACACAAACACACATGCACACACACACAGGAACACATGCACACACACAAACACACATGCACACACACACACAGGAACACACACGCACACACACACAGGAACACACAGGAACACACGCACACACACACACAGGATCACATGCACACACACACAGGAACACACAGGAACACACGCACACACACACAGGAACACACGCACACACACACAGGAACACACATGCACACACACACAGGAACACACAGGAACACACACACAGGAACACACACAGGAACACATGCACACACACAAACACACATGCACACACAAACACACATGCACACACACACACAGGAACACACAGGAACACACGCACACACACACAGGAACACACATGCACACACACACAGGAACACACAGGAACACACACACAGGAACACACGCACACACACACAGGAACACACAGGAACACACATGCACACACACACAGGAACACACAGGAACACATGCACACAGGAACACACAGGAACACATGCACACACACACACAGGAACACATGCACACACACACACAGGAACACATGCACACACACACACAGGAACACATGCACACACACATGCACACACACACAGGAACACATGCACACACACAAACACACATGCACACACACACACAGGAACACACACAGGAACACACACGCACACACACACAGGAACACACAGGAACACACAGGAACACACGCACACACACACAGGAACACACATGCACACACACACAGGAACACACAGGAACACACACAGGAACACATGCACACACACAAACACACATGCACACACAAACACACATGCACACACACACACAGGAACACACAGGAACACACGCGCACACACACAGGAACACACATGCACACACACACAGGAACACACAGGAACACACACACAGGAACACACGCACACACACACAGGAACACACAGGAACACACGCACACACACACAGGAACACACATGCACACACACACAGGAACACACAGGAACACATGCACACACACAAACACACATGCACACACACACAGGAACACACACACAGGAACACACGCACACACACACAGGAACACACAGGAACACACACACAGGAACACACGCACACACACACAGGAACACAGAGGAACACACACACACACAGGAACACACATGCACACACACACAGGAACACACAGGAACACACACACAGGAACACATGCACACACACAAACACACATGCACACACACACAGGAACACACGCACACACACACACAGGAACACACATGCACACACACACAGGAACACATGCACACACACAGGAACGCACACACACACATGCACACACAGAAACACATGCACACACAGAAACACATGCACACACACACAGGAACACACAGGAACACACATGCACACACAGGAACACATGCACGCACACACAGGAACACACATGCACACACACACAGGAACACATGCACACACACACACAGGAACACACAGGAACACATGCACGCAAACACAGGAACACACATGCACACACACACAGGAACACACATGCACACACACACAGGAACACACATGCACACACACACAGGAACACACATCCACACACAGGAACACACATGCACACACACACACAGGAACACATGCACACACACACACAGGAACACATGCACACACACACAGGAACACACAGGAACACATGCACACACACACAGGAACACACAGGAACACACATGCACACACAGGAACACATGCACGCACACACATGCACACACAGGAACACATGCACACACACAGGAACACATGTACACATAGGAACACATGCACACACACACAGGAACACACATGCACACACAGGAACACATGCACACACACACACACAGGAACACACAGGAACACATGCACACACAGGAACACACATACACACACAGGAACACACATGCACACACACGCACACATGCACACACAGGAACACATGCACACACACAGGAACACACATGCACACACAGGAACACACATGCACACACACAGGAACACATGCACACATAGGAACACATGCACACACACACAGGAACACACATGCACACACAGGAACACATGCACACACACACACATGCACACACAGGAACACACATGCACACACAGGAACACACATGCACACACACAGGAACACACATGCACACACATGCACACACAGGAACACATGCACACACACAGGAACACACATGCACACACAGGAACACATGCACACACACAGGAACACATGCACACACAGGAACACATGCACACACCTGCACACACAGGAACACATGCACACACACACAGGAACACACATGCACACACACACACACACACACACACACAGGAACACATGCACACACACACACACAGGAACACACAGGAACACATGCACACACACACAGGAACACACATGCACACACACACAGGAACACACATGCACACACACGCACACATGCACACACACAGGAACACACATGCACACACACATGCACACACACACAGGAACACACATGCACACACACATGCACACACACACAGGAACACACATGCACACACAAGAATACATGCACGCACACACAGGAACACATGCACACACACAGGAACACACATGCACACACAGGAACACATGCACGCACACACAGGAACACATGCACACACACACAGGAACACACATGCACACACAGGAACACATGCACACACACACAGGAACACATGCACACACAGGACACACATGCACACACAGACAGGAACACACATGCACACACAGGAACACATGCACACACATGTGCACTGCACACGGACACACGTAAAGTGGATGTACACATGCGTGCACACCGCATGCACACAAGTACGTACAGATACACATGTGAGCATATTCAGTGGTTTATTTAGTACGGCTTCATATACGCTTCTGTATGCCACGTGCACAGACTGTATACACGAAGCATTTAATATTAAGAGTGTATACAGTGTGTGCACACGGAGAGCCTTCGTGGATATGTTTACTGGACACCTATACTTCATGAAGCAGACATGTGTACACACGATACACACTCTTAATACTGAATACTTCATGTAGAATACAGTGCATACATACTGCACATATATACTTATATACAGTATACATACATACATACATGTGTATACACAGTATATACTCTTATTAAATAAGTATGAAATACTTCATGAAGTATACATACAGTATACATATATACAGTATATATCTATACATGTGTATACACAGTATACACTCAATATTAAATATGAAATACTTTGTGTAGTACACAGTATATACATAAAGTATACATATATACATGAAGGATGTACATGTGTATACACAGTATATACTCTTATTAAATAAATACTAAATACTTATTGTAGCATACAGTGTATACATACAGTATAAATATATACATGTCTATACACAGTATACACTCAATATTAAATATGAAATACATCATGTAGTACACAATATATACATATAGTAAACATACATACATTTGTGTATACAGTATTCTCTTATTAAATACTAAATACTTCATGTAGTATAATTTATACATGCAGTATACATATATACATGAAGCATGTGTATACACAATATACACTCTTAATAAAAACTAAATACTTCATATATGCAGTATATACATATAATATACATATATACATGAAGCACGTGTACACACAGTATTTTCTTAATATTAAATACTTCATGTAGTATATGTATATTCATATGGTATACATATATACATGAAGCATATACATATGTATTCACAGCAGAGTTTTTAGAGTATTAAGCACTTGTAATAGGAAAATACTAAATACAGTGGTGCCTCACATAAGAGCTTAATTAATTTAAGTGAAATACTCTTTAAGTGAAGCGGATTTTTCCATAGAAAATAATGGAAACTCAGACGATTGGTTCCACAACCCCCAAAATATTCATATTAAAATATTAACTGGATGTAAAAATGATGACAAAACACTGTAATTGAATTCAAAACATGCATTCAATGTGCAGGATCCTAGGAAGTCTACTTAGGCTGCAATCTAAAGACACTTTCCTGGGAGTAAGACCCATTTAACACAATAGGGCTTACTTCTGAATAGACATAGTTAGGAGACTTCATTCAAAGACACTTCCTTGGGAGTAAGCCCCATTTAACACAATGGGACTTACTTCTGAGTAGACATAGTTAGGAGACTTCATTCAAAGACACTTCCTTGG
This sequence comes from Cryptoblepharus egeriae, assembly GCA_030015325.1. NCBI lineage: Eukaryota > Metazoa > Chordata > Lepidosauria > Squamata > Scincidae > Cryptoblepharus > Cryptoblepharus egeriae. Next base: position 1,543,500 of record JAREYC010000012.1, on the reverse strand, counting down.
GAGTAAGCCCCATTTAACACAATGGGACTTACTTCTGAGTAGACATAGTTAGGAGACTTCATTCAAAGACACTTCCTTGGGAGTAAGCCCCATTTAACACAATGGGGCTTACTTCTGAGTAGACATAGTTAGGAGACTGCAATCAAAGACACTTTCCTGGGAGGCTTACCTGGGCTGCTGCTGGAGGTTCAAGGTGGTTGGTGGGGGCACTTGGGGGCAGCTGTCTCTGGCACCCCCGGGCAACTTTCCCCAAATTGGGGGCAGTTAAAGGCAGCAGCGCTGGCCAGCAGCCCTTTTAAAGAGGCTCCATGTGGAGTGTCGGGGCTGCATCGGATGTGTGCCCAGAGCGCGCTAGCTTGTTAAGTGAAGCGGAACTTGTTTTGTGAAGCAAGAGTTCTTGGAAATTTTTGCTTGTTATGTGAAATGCTTGTTAAGCGAGGTGCCACTGTACTTCATTTTGTATACATATATACATATAAGTATGTACATGAAGCATGTACATGTGTATACACATTATACCCATTTAATAATCATTTAAAATATATGTGCAGCATAATTCTAAGACGCTATGCCTGTTAACCAGCAGGCCAGGGTTCGAGACCCAGGTCGGCCCCACAAGACAGGGTGAGCTCCTGTCCTTAGCCCAGCTCTACGCCAGCTGGATCCAATCGTATCGGCTCTGCCTTTCCATTGGACTAATTCAGTGGTGTGGAGAGGGGGATTTGCTGCTTGGGTAACAGCCTATCCTCCATATCAATCTACCCAGGCTTTTGTGCTTTGCATGCAGCGTATGCAGCACCAAGCACGATACCAGAGTCTCTGAAGACTGATGGAGGCCTGCTGTTTACATGAGATGTTGTCTCAAAGGGACTGAGGTTGATTCTTTCCAGGGCCAGAGGAGCTTCCCTTACAGGAGCAGTGAATGGCCAGCCACAGCCTGCTTTCCAGGGCAGGAGATGGAGTGGAGCTCCTTTTGCAAGTCAGCTTCCCTCCCTTCTCACTACAGGTGGGGACCTCCCCCCAAAGATGTTCTGTGTGACCCAGGCATGCCTACTTGCAGGGGGGCAATAGGAGTGCCGCTACTCAGTGCCAGTGAGGACCCCTCAAAAAGACCCCAATGGTAACTCACTGCCTTCGTATAACACAAAAATGGTTAATCACACTTTCTTGGATGCAAATGTTGCAAACCTGTATTTATATGTACATATCTATATATATAAAAGGCATCTTCATCATCATCACTGCCTCATCAACACCCAGCCAAAACCGCTGGGCCTAGAAGTGTGAAATTTGGGGTGGGTGTTCCTTCCGTGACTGAGGGGTGCACTAAGAACCGGTTTTTGGAAATTCCAACGGGAAGGGGGTGAAAAGGGGCGCAACGCGTTTTCCTCCCTATACTTTGCATTGAGAATTGCTGACTCAGCAACATTCCGCCCCAACTGCTGGGCCTGAAGCATGGAATTCTGGGAGTTCCTTCTGTCTCCTGAACACCCACCAAGAACCATCTGGAGAACTTTAACCCTTCAGGGGCTGAAAAGGGGGCAACCTGTTTCTGTCCTACACTTAACATGGGAGACTGAACCACATCAGCCAATTTGGTGCTCAGACCCTGGTGCACTGGGGGATGTTGTTCGGAGGAAGAGGTTGCGCCGGCGAGGATGCTGCGCATGAGGGGAAAGTTGGACACGGGGGGGAAGTTGCACACGGGGGAAGTTGCGCACGGGGGAGAAGTTGCACATGGGGGGATGATGCACATGGAGGAAATTTGCGCATGGGGGAAAGTTGCACATGGGGGAAAATTGCGCTTGGGGTTTGACGCATATGGGGGAAGTTGCGCATGGGGGGTTGATGCTCATGGGGGAAGTTGTGCATGGGGGGTTGATGTGCATGGGGGAAGTTGCGCTATGGGGGAATTTGCGCATGGGGTAACTTGTGCATGCGGGGTTGATGCGCATGGGTGAAGTTGCTCATGGGGGGTTGATGTGTATGGGGGAAGTTGCGCATGGGGGGTTGTTATGCCTGGGGGAAAGTTATCCATGGGGGGTTGATGCATAGGGGGGGATGGCATATGGGGGAATTTTACTCCCGCAACGCGGGTACACCTTTCGCTAGTATTGTATACAAAACTGAAGAGTCAATGACTGACTCACTCATTCACTGACTGACTCAACAACGCCCAGTCAAAACCTCTGGGCCTAGAAGTGTGAAATTCGAGGTGTTCCTTCTGTGACATCAACACCCACCAAGAATTGATGTGGAGAAATGTAACCCAGAACTGCAATGTGTTTTTGTCCTATACTTAACATTGAAGACTGACTAATCAACATCCAGCCAGTTTGATGCCTGGTGCACTGGGAGGGAGAGTGCAGGTGGCGCATAGTGCACATGGGAGTTGGTGTACACGGAGGGATGTTGCACATGGGGGGATGTTGCATCTGTGGGATTGATGCACATGGAGATGTTGCACACGGGGGGTTTGTTGTGCATGGGCAGATGGTGCACATTGGGTGTTGCATATAGGGGGTTGATGCACATGAGGGACAGATGGTGCACATTAGGCACAGATGGTGTGCATGGAGTGATGTAGCGTATGAGGGGTTGTATGTAGCGTATGATGTTGCGCCTGCAGAGTTGATGTGTATGGGCAGATGATGCACTTGGGGGTGCTGATATGCAATGGGAGGTGTTGGGGGTATTTTACTCCCACAACATGGGTGCATTTCGCTAGTACATATATATCCGGTTGGGTAAATACTGTAGATAGATAAATATCCGGAAAAAATTCCTGACGGTGTGGGCAGTTCAGCGATGGAAGAAATTGCCAAGGGAGGTGGTAGAGTCTCCCTCACTGCGGATCTTCAAGCAGAGGCTTGACCAGAGATGTCAGAGATGCTCTAGGAGGATTTCCTACTACAGGCAGGGGGTTGGACTAGATGACCTACTAGGTCCCTTCCAACTCTAGGATTCTATGATTCTATATATACACACATGAATAGAGAGGAAGGTCAGAGGAAGCTTTTTCAAATGCAATACATCCTATGCATACACCTACGTATACATATAATATACACACACCTTTCCAGTAAAAACTTTGCCTTCCTGCCACCATTTGTGGTGGCAAATGGTGAGAGCCTTGAGTGCCTGCCAAGGACTAACATAAGGACTAAATATATATTCTATGAAACTGTATATTCCTCTCCCTTATATAGACTTTCCCCAACCACTCTTCTCCTTTTCCTCTCTTTAAGATTGTGACTCTTTTTGGTAGATAACTATTTTCTTCTTCCTTTATAGCATAAATGGCTTTGAAAACACTTTCCTTAAATGGCACATAGATATGCATAAAAGACAAACATTATATGGCTATGTAATAGGCTATGTACATATGTAATATGTAATTAATAGGCTATGTAAATTTCCAGAGGATATTGGGAATTCCTGTAAATCTTTCTTGAAATTGAGAATTTTCAAATCCTCGGTTTCATCCTTTCAGGTGAGAGGTTTTTATATTCCTTTTTCACCATTGTTAAGAATTAAATTGCTGGGTCTCAAATTACAGAACACTATCAAGGTTAAGATCTGGGACTAAGGGTGAAATCCAGAGTAACTACAGGGAGTCCTTGCTCCGGAGTAAGAACAATTTACTCTGGATTGCAATATGAATTTCCCATAGGTTTTCACTAGGTGTTGCACTAACTATGGGTGCACATAATGTCTCTTATGTGCTCTCATAGTTACTCTGGATTGTAGGCTTTGCCACTGTCTTGCTGCAGTACATCAAGTGAACACCATACAAAACAATAACAACAACAACTGAGAATACAAGTAGATTTTTAAGCTTTATTACATTATGCAGTAAAGACCCCAATTCGCCATACACGTTTCATTTCTGCATAGAAGTGGTTTAATCATACATGAATCACAGGTGCAACGGCCTGCCCCGACCCCCGTTTCCAAGAAATCAAACACACAACCATTTTAATCCCAAATAGTACTCCGATACAGACTGCTCATTAACGGTGGTTTCATACAGTAAAGAAAATTAAGATATGTGCACTAGTGGGAAATTTTGACTTAGCTGAATGTTATGAGGGGGGACAAGCATCTTGATCTCACTCTCGTGCATTACACGGCATGGTAAGGGAGGCGGAGAAGGGCACTGGAATGCATTAATTCACAAGCATCGGTAAATATATGTCTGCAGGGCACATGACACATTGAAGCCAAGGAAATGAAAAGGAAAGATAGCTAAAACCTATGTGAAAGATTGATAACAGCATCGAGTCACCCTCATAAGAGAACTGGGCACAGGCAAAGAGAGGTCATTCCTGGCACCTCCCTCCCAGTTCATTAACTGGAGAATTACTTTTCATTCCCATTTTGCAGGGCCTGAGAAAGCCCAAAGCTCTCTCAGAAGCAGAGGCTGCATCATTGCAAACTATTTTGAACAGCTGACTGTTTCCTAAAACCTCTGAAGACACAGAGGATGCAGATGGGAGGAGGGATTTGTCCTCCTTCCATGGCTTTCCATCATAAGTTTGCACATTAAGAAATTTAAGTGGGTGGACAGTGGGCAGCCCTGCCAATTCAAGAAGTGTTTACCCAAATACTACCAAAAATGTGGTTATGGTCTTATGCGTCTTACTCATACATTACTGAACACTTGAGTAAGCAGGCAAGCAAAAACACTCAAGACATAATGGGAACAGACTGGTATTTTTCTGTTTTTTATTTTTTTGAGTGCCACTTTTAATAGCAACTTTTCTTACATTCCTACCTCAAAAGTCAAGGTAGAGCTTTTAGGAAAAAAACTTTTTTTTTTCAATGAATGTATTATTGAACAGACTGGAAGTCCAATGGGAAAAAAGCAACTGCACAGAGATCTTTATACAAATTTCACCTGAATTTTTAAAAAAGAAAACAAACAGCCCATTTCAGCTTTGTAGGTTTGTCTTTAAATACCGAGACGGAACCAAAACACTATACATATACAAGTGTAAATCAAAATTTGAAGTGAATTAAACAGCATAGAACTACTTCCACTAGAACTTCACTTTATTGATTTTCTGTCATCAACAATGTAAAACTCGACTGAGATACTCTATCCTGTTTTTGTAATGGTTGTTTTGTTTTTAAAGGCAAAGATTACACCAGAGTACCTACGTTTACAAAAGAAACTACAGCGATCACAGCAAAAATAAAATGAGCTTTGGAAGGAAGAGTCTGAATGATGAAAGGGAGTGCGCAGAAAATTAAATGCCTGTTAGATTCATTACTCTGAAATGCACAGTGAATTGGGGGGAAAAACTGTACATGATAGAATCACAAAAATGTCCTGGAAAGAAACAAACAAACAAAAAACCAACCCACACAAATTGGCGTGTGATCACCCAACTCAAAAAAGATTTAAGTCACTATAAATGTCCAGCGTTTTTTCCTATTGGAAATCTGGTTTGCAAAAAAAGGGGGGCTATTTGGACTGAACAGTGGAATACAAGGATTGAAGTCCCCCTGCCCCCCCAAATGGAAACACGTTTCACTACAACAAACCAGAAGAGGGAAACAAAAGGATCGAAGGAGCAAAGAAAGGACAAGGCGGCTCTCAATTCTCAGAGGTTCTTCCAACGCAGGACGCGGCTGAGGTGCAGCTCTTTGCTTTTCAGTCCATTTCTGAAGTTCATTTTCTCATAGAGTGTTTGTGGGTTGTTTTTCTTGGTTTTTTTGCACTAACTGGTCAACTCAACCAGCGCTGTTGCAAAGCAACAAGAGTAACGCAAGAATCTGTTCTCTCTCAGATCTTCACTTGCTGTGATTTCTTCACGGCCCCCCATTTTTATTTCCCCCGGTTTCGGTATTTCCTGAATTGTTCACAGGGTCAGGTGGAACTGGGTTCCAAATCACTCTGCGGTCTGCAGCTTTTCCCAATTTCTTTCTGCAGCTCCCCCTGCGACACGTATGCAGTTCTTCCGTAGCAGAAAGACAGCCGTGTTTGTTCGGGCGATGAGCTGCCACCCTCGACCCCGGGGGGGCTCCAGGCCATTGTGTTGAGCGTATCCCTGAGTGCAGCTACTCTGCAGGACTCACTTTCCCAGTGCACCGAGATTGCCTAGGTTTCCTCACATTAAGCCCCAAAATGCATCACCACCGACTGTGGTGCTGCTATGGATGCCTGAGGCTGAGTTGATTCTGCTGCATGTCTGACCTTGCTGAACCAGACTGACCTGCTATCCTCCTGTTCATACCCAGGCTGTCCAACCTTCATACAGCTGAGCCAAGTTATCTAGATTAGTTGCTTCCTTAATGACATAGTCAACCTGGGGAATGGCAATTTAGAAGAGGTTAGTACTCGTGTGCAGAGTTCAGCGTACCCAAGACCATCCTTATTCAAAACTTCAGCTGTCAGCCTACCCCAGCATGACTTATGGTAGTCTACTTTAAGGAACGGTTAAGACAACCAAGGATCACTCTTATTGGCATTACTTTACAACATTTATGGCAAAAGCTAAGTGTACCTCCCTCAGTTAACATTCCTAAGACTCCTCTAAGCCTAGCCATTGAGCCTTCAAATGGCACCACTAGTTCACCATCTTGTACCATAAGGCAGTTCTTTTCAGTCAGCAATACGAGCAACACTGCTGCCAAGGCCACTCACTGCACCACGTTGTCCTGAGAGTTCAACACTGCTGGAACTCTTTGGCCTGACAAGAGTTGACACGGGTGTCAGCAAATCTAGGGCAAGGTATAGCATCCTTCTATAAAAACATGGCTGTGCAACGGATGTGCACAGAGCCCTGCATACCAGTTCACCGCCAGTGCGTATTGTCGGGTTTGGCACATTTGTGAGACTTACCACAGGCCCAGTGCTGGAGACAGCTCAGAAAAGCTCTGTTTGAGTCCATGTTCCACAGCCTGGCAGCTCGCCTAAACCTCCAGGTAGTGAAGAGGTGAAGGGGGGGGAACAGGAGGAGGCTGGGAGAAATGGCAGGGGAGGGAGCATAGTGGGACTCCACTAGATCCTGAGCCTATGTCAGGCTCATGGTCCAATACAAGTGGTCAGGCAAACTGCCAAAAAGCAGCAGATTTGGGATTACTTCCCTCACCTGAGGGAAGGGGTCAAAAGTCCCCTTCTTCCAAGGTGCCTGCAGCAGATGCCCCAAGTGCACAGGATAACCCGGCAGCCATTTTCTGTGTCGCAGCCCCAAGTGCTGGGCAACTCAAGGTTTCCTTGCTGTAGTGCAGGAGCATCAAAACATTTTGGCAAGGGGGGCACATCATCCCTCTGACACTGTGCCAGGGACCAGAAAAAATGATTTACATTTCTGATTCCAATAAATTTACATATAAGAATGTATTAGAGACAGATTTGAAGGATTGTTGAGTGTATCCTGCAGATCAGATGGGGGGGGCTTGCTATGGTCTGCACTTAGGCTCATCGTGGGCCACATCTGGCCCCCGGACCATGATTTGGACACCCCTGCTATAGTGGCAAATGTGGGTGGTTGTATGCAGCAGGTGCTTATTAAAGAAAGAACGTAAAAGAATGAGGATATAAAGTGTTGCTTTATGGTACATGTGGAGGGATTTCTTATGATGCTCGAATAAAATGCTTATTTTTTAAAAATTAAAGTAGCTTTTCCCACTGAACTCCAAATGCTGTATGAGAATTAAAAGACTCATCACCCCAAACCGAAAATCACCTCAAGGAAACGTTGGTAGTTTTAGTGGAAGACGGTTTGTTCTTATTACCTGTTCAGCAACAGACATTCTCCTGTTGGGATCCAAGTCCCGGCCTTCTAACTTGGCTTTCACACGCTTCCACACACTTACTGCATACGAATTCCGCTCTTGCACCGCTTAAAACAAAAATAAATCAGTTAAAATCTGATTTATAAATAAATCAGTTTAAATCTGATTTGTGCCATTATGAAGCAGGTTATTCTTGATGTCGACACTCTAACCATATACCTTTCCCGGTTTTAGGGTCCCTGATGGCCTTTTTGGGGCTTGAGATGACACTCTTTCCAGTTCCCGCAGCTGTGCCTGGAGGAGTATCTGCCGACGGTGCAAGAGTTTTCTGAATTAGCTTTCTTGTGTTCTGCGACATGACCTCCGGCTGGGTTTTCTGCCCCGTATTGCTACGGACCGCTGCCGAAATATAAAATTTGATGTGGAAAACTCCAGAAAAGCCAACACTTATTTATAATAAAAGATGACGCGTGGAATCCAAGCACCGTTAAAAAAGTTAACTGATTAACTTTTGATACATCAATCAAGTGAAACATTCAAATCCACCCACTCACCCCAATAAAATTGAGTATGTCAATTAAGTTTGTATTTATGCCCACATTTAAACCACAAAGGTTAAGGAGGAAGACTGCAAATTAAATATACTCCACATTTTACCTGCAGCAAATGTTGGTTGACACGTGACAGCAGATGTTGGACTTGAGCATTCATTGGGTGTATCCGTGACTAAGGGCGACGCAAAACTCACTAGATTATTGTAGACACTGAGAAAGAGAAGGACATCCACAAATATCCATTCAGATTCATTTGCTAGGAAAATCCCAAGATTAGCACAATATGTCACAAGTCACATCTGACTTTGGGTGCAATCCTAACCTAGGCTGGCACAACTCATTGGTCTTCCCACTCCTGTGGGAAGTGCACTGAGGCTCATCGTGGGCCACATCTGGCCCCCGGGCTGGGGTTTGGACACCCCTGCTATAGTGGCAAATATAGGGAGGCAAGCGCATGTCCCAACCGTCCCCAAGGAGCAGCACAGAGTCTTATAGCATTTCTGTGACAAGTCAGCACAGGACTTGTGCCGGGGCTTAGGCCAGCCTAACTGGATGTTTGGATTGAAGCCCAGGTCGGAGTTTCATGCCTCATATCTACACCACATGCACAGCAAACATTCCCCATAACTTACTTACCTCAAGGAGGGTTACCCACAAAAAGAATTAGTGAGGTCTGAAAGTGCTCTGAATGCTTGCCCTAATGGGTGTTAAACCTAAACTGTGTAAGAAGCTACAAACTCACCAATACCCTAACAGCCAAAATCTCCCCATTAGTCATATACAAAAGTGAACCATCTCTACCAGCAATAACAGAACCTGCAGAGGGGGTCTGCTTACCTCTGACTCTGGGTCCTCAGTTCTTTCAAGGTGGGCGTGATTTCCTGCAGCATCTCCGTATGCTCCTGACTGCGGAGCTGACCCATAGCCTGAACTAACGTAAACAGAACCGTCTGAATATTATCTTGCCATAATTTATATTCACCCAAGAATTGCCTAACACTGTTCTCGTAGGGAACGTCTTCACCATCTGCTAGAGCAGCTTCTTCATCCTGGAATAAAAAGATTTAATTATGACTTTTTATTTTAAATGAGAAGGGACTGTTGAAGGACAAAGTAGCTGAGGAGTTGCTAGCACAGTTGCCAGGACTTGGCCAAAGGCTACAATCCTAAAGACACTTTCCTGAGAGTAAGACCCATTGAACAAAGTGGGGCTTACATTTGAGTAGACATGGATAGGACTGTGCTCCAAGACATCTTCTTGTCTGATCAAAACACCAAATGCTGTCTCACAAACAACATACAACCCCAGCCCTCCATGGTGCTGCATGACCACCTCCTCCCCTGTTCCTCCCGTGCCATTACCATGCTTCTTACGTTACCTTTGCCATGGCTTTCAGCAGATGTTTAACGTCCCCAAGTTGTCTATTGTGCCCTGTGAGCACAGTTTTAATACAGTCCACCAGATTCTGAATGGTTTCACATACGGTCTCTATTTGCTGTTCCCTTTCAGTCTGCACAGTCCTCTGGTTGGCAGTATCTTGCGTCAGTTGCTTGTGGGCAGACAAGAGCCATTCCGAACTACCAATGGGGTGCTCGAGATTGCTGCCCTAAAGGAAAGGAAGGTTTGGATAAAAGTCAACTGACTGGACTTTCTTGCAAGGGAGATTACAGTCCAGTTCCCCCCATCCCCATTTCTGCTTGATGGAGCTTAACTGAGGATTGAGATAACCCCCAAGAGCACCACTATGCTAACAAAAGAAACACATACATTTCCTGCCAGATACCAGGAAACTGATATGCTGGTTTACAACAAAATAATCTGATTAAATGCTGAACTAAACCTGATTAAATTTGTAATGGACTAAAGATGCCACTTGTATGACTGGAACCTGTACACTTGATTTTGCAACTGTATGAGGTAGATGTGTTGGGACCTGATCCGTACAACACAAAGGAGGAGAAGCTTGAAATCTTCCCCCAGCAGGTGCTGATACAGATAATCTCTCCCTCCCCCCGACCCCTGCTGCTTATAGGAGCTCCCTATAACTTTATCCTTCCATCGTTGCTCACCTAACAATAATAGAAGGGTAAGGTTAAAGTGCCCATCCCCCATACTCAGGGTGACCATATACCATAACAAAAAAGAGGACAAGACCCCCCAAAATGGTGAAAACTCGAGAAAAGTGTAGGACATGACAAAGTAAAAGCTAAAAACACTCATAAATGTTGCTTTCATGTGCTTAATTTGAACACTATATTACTTGTTAAATTTAAAACGATTACTTATAATTTATTACATCTAACGTCCTCTGGTGGTGCAATAGTTAAGACACTGTGCCTGTTAACCTTCAGGCTAGGGTTTGAGACCCGGGTCCCCACAAGACGAGGATTTCCTGCTAGAGGCAGGGGATTGGACTAGATGTTCCACTGGGTCCCTTCCAACTCTATGATTCTATAAAACTGTCTATGAAATTACAAGAAGGCTACATGCTGCCTGCTTACAAGAAAAAGGGAGACAGTGAAATTTTTCCCAGGACACAAGCCTAAAATTCAGGACATGTCCTGGAAAGGGGGGGCATATGGTCCCCCTACCCAAACTCTGATTTTGATCAGAGATCCCTTGCTATTCAGCAAATTTACACTTGAAAAAAGTCCATATGCAGAAGCCTCATTCATCTAAACGGTGACCCTTTGGCCTTGTCTTTGTCAGTCCCCCTTCCCCTTTCTGGCCCGTCCTCTGCTTACCACTCTGTGAAGCAAACACAGCTCCAGCTCAGAAACGGAGCTGTTGAACTGCGATGCGAATGAACACATTTGCTGGCAACGCTTGACGAGTTCAAACAAGGCCGCGTCCAAGTTCAAAGCCTCTGCTGTTCTGGTGCGCAAGCTTTCAAAGTGGATGATGTTGCTACAGAGGAACGTGACCTGCGAGACAGGGCAGCGGGTCAAAAGGGTCAATACAGCGGCAGAGAAAATAAAGTATTCAGCGTTTATGTTTATAATTTATATATACACAATATAATTTATATTTAATGTGCTTTTAAAAAGATACACATTTATCATATTTTACCATCAGTACAGTTGAGTTTGAAAACCAACCACCCCCCGGTACTGTTCATCAGCATTTCTGTAGCATCACAAAAAATCAATGATACTCTATAGTTAAAATAATATATTAGGGAGACTTTTTTAAATGCTGTGAACGAGGGTAGCCCATCTCTGCAGTAGTAAATTTGTGCCATTTCTAAAGCTACCCAGCCTAGAAAAGAGACCCCTGCTTAGCCCTACTTACTGGGCAAGAGACACCCTTTCAAGTGGGTGTTCCTCTTTTATTTAGAAGGGGGAGAGTATCTGGCCCTACATACCCCAGCAATGTCTGTTCTAGTGGCTTCTGCTGGTGTTCTTTATGCACTTTAGATTGTGAGCCCTTTTGGGACAGGGACCCATTAGATATTAATTAGCTATTAAATTTTTCATTTTCTTGTAAACCGCTTTGTGAACTTTTCAGTTGAAAAGTGGTATATAAATACTGTAGATAGATAGATAGATAGATAGATAGATAGATAGATAGATAGATAGATAGATAGATAGATAGAGACAGAGGGTGCAATCCAAAACACACTTTCCCACAAGTAAACCCCACTGAACAGAATAGGGCTTACTTCTGAGTCGACATGCTTAAGATTGTGCCCAGAATTGTGTTGTTAAAGCTTGTATACTAGGCAGCTAAGGCTGCAATCCTAAAGACACTTTCCTAGGAGTAAGTCCCATTGTACACTGAATCCTAATATGGTTAGGATTGTACAACAAGGCATACATTTAAATCCACCTTCTTCTAATGTAGATCCAAACTCTAGTATGTTATTAGTGCTTAGTATTGGTATTATTAATATACTAGTATTAATAATACTAATAATTAGTATTAATAATACTAATAATTAAGTATTATTAATATAAGTACACGAGTGGTATTCAAAGTAGGGGTTGGGACTCCCTTGGAGGGTCGTGAGAGGGTGGGATCCACCATCTGAAATCTGGCACTGGGCTTTCATGGGAGTGAGTCTCATTGAATGCAATGGGACTTACTTACAAGTAGACATGGTGAAGCATCCTGGTAACTTTGAGAAGGGTTCCTATACTGATTTTTAAATTTGAAAAGGGGTCCCGGGCTGAAATGCCTGAATACTACTGGTGTACACCATGCAAAATTATACTCAGTTTTAAAGTGTTCATTTGGCCTCTCGAGGCAACCCAAACGTATCTAGTTAAGTCCTCCATTATACCTGGTTCGCTCTTTGACCTTCTTTAAGGACGAGGTTTCTTCTTTCAGCTATTGTGGCATCAAAATCCTGAAGGACTGGGGCCAGTGCTGGGTTGGCTCCTCCTGCCCATTTCAAGCGCTGCTCGATACTTGCTTCGAGTGCTGCCAGCTTCTCCTGAGACGACAATCATGAATATTTAATCTTCATATCGCAGGGTCATTGCGGACACAACACTGAGGCACACAAAGACAGTTTGTCCCAGTCTGAAGACGTGGAGAGCCTCAGCGCACTGGAATGATAAGCTAGTCACGGGGATGGGGATTCAGCCAAACCCCAGGGTTTGGAAGCAGCTGATAGGATCATACCACTAATGGGATCACTATTGATTTCCAGTGTTCACACTCATCCTCGCCTCTGCTGCTGTGACTCAGTGAAGATGCTTACCTGAACTGCTGCAATGGATGCTTCAATCTGCCCAAGAGTATGAAGCTTCTTTTTCATGCTGGTTAAAATTGCTGAGCGAGGAGGGGGAGTGACGGTCATGGCCTGTGGGCGACTGATGAGGAGATCTTCATGCTGCCACTGGGGAAAGAAAGGAGGAAAGATGATCTTTTAGTTGGGGAAAATGAACTGCATGCACGAGGGTTTCAAGAGCTCATAAATTACTCTTTGAATCACAGTGCTTTATCTTATTCCCCTTGGAGGGGCACATACATTTTTATGATCTCCCTGAATACGACTTAGGCTTCTCAAGAATTCAGCCACAGATGCATAAGCACTACAAAGGCAAAACCCTTCTTCTTCCTCTTGCAGTCTACGCTCTCTGTCTTGTCCCCAGCTGTGTCCACAGGACAGTAGTATTTGAGCATTTCAGCTCCAGACCCCCTTCTGAGAATGACAATCTATCCAGGTCCCCCCCCCCCTGCAAAAGTGATGTCATGGCTGGAAATGACACTAAAGGTGCCCAGTGCCACATTCCAAGATGGCTGCATCAGATTTTTGCAAAGCCCCCGTGAAAGGAAGTTGCGACCCCCCAAAAGGGTCCTGACCCCCTCTCACAGCTGATGTTTCTTTTTGCACATTACCCAGGCTTCTGGTCTGAAAGAACTGGGGTGCTCTTCTTCCCCCCCCAAGGCAAAAGCCTCTCATTTGCAGTCTGAAGTTGTCATTGACCACTAAAGGTTTAGTCTAATGATGGCGACACATTAAAAAAATCCAGTTTTCAGCCTAATGGAAATGACAGAAACTGCAGAAGGTCTACTCAACAAGGCTGAACATGCTTTCCTCATTCAGCTCCCCTACCGACCCCCACCAACATATGCTACATCCTCAAATCAGGGCGTACTGAGCGAACACACAGTGAACACCATTTACATCATTGTTACCTGGAACATTGCAATATGCAGCTGTACCCTCTGAAGGCTCGTCTTGCAAGAAGAAATGCTGGTCTCCAGCCTCCGTACCAGGTCATGCTTCTTCCACGCCGTGTCATATGAACTGGCCAGCACCGTCGCCCTGTTCATGACCAACTGAGAAAACCTGCCGATTTGGATGTTGTGTTCCACCGCTTTCTTACACAGATCGTCCACAGACACTTTGCTCTCAGCCCCAAAATCCTTGGCCTCCACCTGAGCGATTATATCCACCCCCAAAGCGCTAATGAAGCTACACAGAGTCAGGCCCAAGGCCTGGTTTGGAAGGCCAATTAAAAGCTGCCGGACAAAGTCTGCTGTGAAGGCTTTAATAGGTTTGGCCATCTGGTCTTCACTAAAGCAGGAATTCCGATACAAAGTTTTCACATTGACCATCTGCACAGGTCCATTCACAGTGCTTTGATCTTCAATCAAGCTGACACCTTTAAAAGATAATAAAGAAGGAGCAAAACCCTGGGGGATATTTTTTAATGATCAGGATTTCTACTTTCTTGATGTATTAGATTGTCGGCCTTCTACACCCTGATCCAATATTTTCACAACAACACAACAGCATATCAATTGAAAGGCAGTGGATTCTGGCACTGAAGCAACCATGTAATTTGATTGCCAGTGAGAACATCCCAGCATAACACAAATGCTGCCATACTAATACTATGGATTCAATGCATCACTATTTTAAATCACACCAGTCCAAAATATCTCTTATTATGGTGATAATCATAAGACGATAATCTCCTGAATTCAATTTATTCCCATTTATTACTTCCCATCGCATCAGATGCCTCAGAGAGCACCTAAGGTATTAAGGCAGTTCCATCAGTCATTCAGAGCTAGGCTTTCCTCTAAAACCCTCCAGTTTATTTTTTTAATTGAATTTTTTAACACAAAAAATTATCAAAAATACAATTTTTCTATTATATTTTATATACAAAGTATATTTTATTACAAAAGAAATTAATTCTGATATTGGATTTACCTGAAAGAGTTTTAGAAAAAGTACCACAGAGTCTGAAAAATTCTTTTATGGTCTGCAGCCTTTTCAAAAAGAAGATCTCCTCTAAAACCTGCCGGTTGTTGTCGTCATCAAAAAAGTTAGCTTGAGTGCTGCGTGCTTCCCGGATTATGTCAATCTTGCGCCAAGCCATAGGTATCTCCATCTTGTTGAGCTGAGTGACAGATCAAGTTCAAAGGTTTAAGTTAGCATCCTATGCATTCTATCTGAAAAGGGAACATTGGAGATGTTCGTATACCTTCTCAACTAATAAGCCAAATGCTGTTTCCACCTGGGCAAACATCCCGTCAAATGCAACCAGCAACATTTGGCCGGCTGACATTTTAGGCGTTTCATCAACAGATCCATTTCTTGGTTGTATCAGTTCACCATACTGGGCATGAAGCAACCTGAGGAAAAAGGGTAGATCATGGAATCAGAGTTGGAAGGGACCCAGTAGGTCATCTTGTCCACCCCCCCCCCCCCCGCCTGTACAAGGAAATCCTCCTAGAGCATCTCTGAAAGGTGCTGGTGGAGCCTCTGCTTGAAGATCCCCCGAGAGGGAGAGTCCACCACCTCCCTTGGCAATCTCTTCCACTGCTGAACCGCCCTCACCCTCAGGAATTTTTTCCGGATATCCAACTGGAATCTCCTCTCTTGCAGTTTGTACCAATTGGTTCTAGTTCTGCTCTCAGAAGCAGCCATGAACAAATGAGCCCCTTCCTCCCTATGACAGCCCTTCAGGTATCTGAAGAGGGCAATCATGTCTCCCCTCGGCCTCCTCTTCTCCAGGCTGAACATCCCAAGTTCCCCCAACCTTTCCTGGTAGGGCTTCCCTTCCATCCCACTGATCATTCTTGTCGCTCTCCTCTGGACTTGCTCCAGCTTGGCTGCATCTTTCTTCAAGTGAGTGCCCAGAACTGAACACAGGACTCAAGGTGGGGTCTGACCAATGCAGAGTAAAGAGGAACTAGAACTTCTGGCGACTTTGAAGCTCCAGTCCTCTTAATGCAGCCTCAAATGGCATTTGCCTTCTTTGCAGACACAT
Organism: Cryptoblepharus egeriae; assembly: GCA_030015325.1. Taxonomy (NCBI): domain Eukaryota; kingdom Metazoa; phylum Chordata; class Lepidosauria; order Squamata; family Scincidae; genus Cryptoblepharus; species Cryptoblepharus egeriae. The sequence goes on along the minus strand of JAREYC010000012.1, from coordinate 1,527,463 downwards.
CACATGCTGACTCATGTTCAGCTTGTGATCCACGGTGGCAACTCCAAGATCCCGCTCACATGTTGTGCTGCCAAGCCAAGTATCCCCCATTTTTTGTTTTTCTTGCCCAAGTGCAGAGCCTTGCACTTCTCCCTGTTGAAGTTCATTCTATTTGTTACAGTCTAGGATTCCAGCTTATCCAGATCCTCCTGGAGGTTTCTCCTGTCTTCTCTTGTGTTTGCTACTCCTCCCAGTTAACACTACATAAATTCTGTAGATAGACATGAACTGAAACGATCCAGTTTCTGTTTTTTCCACCACCAGTATTCCCTTTAATTATAAAGTACTTTATGATAACGGTAGTGAACCGAAGAGAGGAAAAGTCATGCGCAAGTGAGGTTTTTACCTTGCAATATCAATATAATGTGTATGCGTTTCTTCCTCAAGCCCCATGGCCGAATTCCTCAAGAACGCTTGGAGTGATTCAACCAGTGTCTGCAACGGAATATCTGTGGTTTGTTCAATCAGGTTATCCAGTTCATTAAGCATGCTCTCCAAGGTATATTCCCCTTTCATTAAACACCTGAGTGCTTCTGGGAAAATGATCTGGCGGAAATTTGAATTCAACTCCTGCAGGAAGAACAAAGAAGTGAGTATGGACAGAGCTGGCAGGTACTCTGATGCTAAATAGGGGAGATTCTCTTATATTTATATTTAGTGTGGGGGGGGGGGAGCAAGTGTCAATGCTCATCTCAGCACATCTTGTGGAGGTTTCTGCACTGAAGACGATTCTCACAACTATAAGAACTTTATGGATTGATGCAAACTTCAAAAATTGAAGACAGCTATTTTTAAAAGGTTGCTTCGTCAGACATTTCCTGCCAGATACACCTTTATGGCTGCGTGGAAGAGTGAACTGATCAAGACCATTTGAATCACAGAGAAAAAAACCTCTTGGATTTAGGTCTTTTCATTCATGTATTATTTAAGATGGTTCCTCAGTAAAACTCATGGAGACACAAGTATTCATAACAAGTGTATCAACTGAGCCAGTTGCAGCTTCTAGTCTTCCCCCATATAAAGCAGTGCGACACAGTTGAGCTGGTCCCACCAAACTCTACGGCTTTACAGGACATTATTTTATCCTAACATATGTTATTTCAAACGTTGGCGCTGAATGTGTAGTTGAGTATTGAGAAGACCAAGTGTTGATGTATGATTGTAGTATAAATTTTTTGTTTATTCTATGAATATGAAGTCCATATCATGATTAAAAAAAACAGGCCTCCGTCAGTCTTGAAAGACTAAGGTATCGTGCTCGGCGCTGCATACAGAGCATGAAAGCCAGGATTGGATTGTTATGGAGGATAGGCTGTTACCCAAGCAGCAAATCCCCCTCTCCACGCCACTGAATTAGTCCAATGGAAAGGCAGAGCCAATACCATCCAGCTGGCGTCGCAGAGCTGGGCTAAGGACAGGAGCTCACCCTGTCTTGTGGGGCCGACCCGGGTCTCGAACCCTGGCCTGCTGGTTAACAGGCACAGCGGCTTAACCGCTTGCACCACCCACAGCCCTAGTGCATCTGAATTTCATTGTCTGTCTATCTATCTATGCCTATCCATATCTATCTATCAATCTATCAATGGGCAAAATCCAGAGCAGTTCCGGGTCTACACAATTACGTCACCCTCTAGTGTTATTTTATGGAAAGTCACCTTAACTGCTCCACGTACAAAGGGCTTAATTTGACTTTAGGATATGGACATATGTCTATTTATTGATACTGGTGAATCACTTATTCAACATGGGTATGTCAAAACTTGCTTTTCAACCCATTATCACATTGGATGCCCTGTCTATAAGGGGCAGAGATGGGATAGAAATCTTTCAAGCTGGCCATTTCACCTGAAGAGAGATGTAAACACCATTAGCGAGGTGAATTGCTTCTGATGCTTCAACTGGGTTAGGAATATCTAAATCCTGTGGGACCAGATGGCATTGCTTCAGTAACTGCACCAGACAGGTGACGTTGCCGCTCATGCTACACAGCTCCTCCAGGAACCAGGCTCCGTCTCTCGAGGTCAGGTCTACCAGCTGTTCTCCAGCACTTGATGCAGCTCCTTCCATCATCAGGTTACGCCTAAATGAAGAAGTTTGTTGGGTCAGCAGGAAGTTTTACGTTCCAGTTCATAATCTTACATATGCATCCTTAACAATTCACATGTTAAAAACTTTAAGTGAAATTACTACATCCAGCAATTCTACAAACTAAATTTAGAAAAAAAGAAAAAAGGCATCCAGCTTGAGACTCCCCATTTTAAGTACCCACAAGGTAATCTAGTCCAACCCGTCACCTGTAACAAGAATTCTTCCTAGAGTAGACATTCTGCAAACATCTCACCTGGTCAAGGTGCACAGAGCAGAGATGATAACGCTTGCCAGGCTCAGGGACCCCTCCTCTCCGTTCTCATGAAGGAAGACCTTGATGCAACGCTCAATCTCTTTCAGCTGCTCTTCGCACACAGGAACAGTGACGGCTTCTTGCTTCAAGCGTTCCACCTGCCGGATGAGCCTGCTGTTGATGTCCGCTGCGTATCGCTGCAGCGTCATTTCTGTGGTCGTTATGAACTGACATACAGCTGGAGGAGGCTGAGGAGCATACTGTATTTCATACCTACAATGCAGGAAAGTTTAACATTTGTTTAAGGTTTATATCCTGTCCTAACCCATTGACTTGGGACGGACAATAGACCGTATTTTAAAATGTTTGCATCCTTCTTACTGTCCCTAAAATCCACACTTTTTATGCCCATCCCTTCCTGCTTCCCACATGGCACATTCCACTAGTTGTTACTAGGATGGAAGGGAGAAGATAATCAAAGAAGATCTAGAAATGAAGAGGTTGAATCAGTATCTCTTTAGCGGGTCTTCAGATGCTCCCCCCTCCATTTATATGTACAAAACTACCTGTACCATCAACACAGCTGAATCTGTTTCTGGGGATTTATGTTTGTTATAAGACTGGACTGTTACACAGGAGACCAAAGGCTTTCAAAGGGTCTCTCCTTCCACTTTTCACAGCTAAAGAAGCAACTTACTTCCGGCAGATGTCCTGACAATGTTCTATTGTCATGTTCACAATGAGTTCCTCCATCCAGGCCTTCCACTGTTCCACACGGTGCTTCTGGAACACTGTTTTAGGGTACTGAAGAGCCACAGTTGCATAGTTGTGCAGCTGCTCGAGACATCCTCGTAGAACGGACCTCCTCTGCTGAAGGAAAGCACCAACCTCTCCCTCAAGCTGCTCACACTGACTGATCAGGTGTGCTTGGCCAGCGTTTTGCAGGAAGGCTGTAGCAGGGACATAACTTGGAGGACCTTTCAAAACAAGTGGTTGAGAGAGAAAAACCAAAATGCATGTTACGGAAACCAAGGCTGCAATCCTAACTTCCACTTATGCTGGCCTAAGCCCTGGCGTTAAGTCCTGTACTGACATGGGGGTGTCATAATAGTGCAGTAAGACACTTCTGCCCCACTCCTGGGAGGAGTTAGGCCAATGCACAGGTAAACACCGACCACCCCACATCATGGACCAAGTGAAATGGGCCAGCCTAAATTTCTTAAGACTGCACCCACAGTCAGAAAGACTTTCAGAAAGTCTCCTGATTGACAACAAAGATTCTACAGACATAAACCTGGTTGTTGCTTCACTGCCAAACAGAATAAACTAACATCCACAACACCCATACATGCTGGGAAAGCAGCAGTCAGTAAGTAGGTTCAAGACCTTGGTGGCGTAGAACTTCTGCAGGTGGCTAGTACTGAAGCCCCCAGACATATTAAAGGCTAAATAGTATTAATAGTGGTATCTCAGGCTGAAAATCCTTAGGTTACTCCAATACTGATATTCCTGACAGATAATTTGCAGTTCTATGGTTTTTATCTGCAATTTCATCCTTGCATTTTGACAAGCCCAGCCATGAAAATGAGAAAGAAACCATTTGTTTCCTACCAAGATCCATTTGGGTGCTAATTTCTTGAAGCAAGCTGGCCAGCTGAGTGGCTTCTAAATTGTTGAAGGCGGCTTGATAGTGGGAGATCCACTGCTCAAACTCATTCAGCTTCACCTGAATGGCCTCTTGCACAGCTCTTTGCTGAGACTGCAGCTGTGTGTGCTCCGAATACCTGAGTTCAAAGTGACAGTCTTTAATCAACTTCTAACAACAATTATACTGGCCTCCAATTCTAGAGTAATAATGGATGAACACTAAAAAACATGTATGATACTTTTAAATCATGTAAGCATAGAGGCTGTTAGTACTCAAGCAACAAGAAACACAAACCTATACAGAGACAAGATTATGCTGCATTTCCAACACTCCCCAAAGTTCACACAAAGAGTTCCAGGCTGCTTTTTTCTCTTCACCCCACAGAACAACCAGGCAAACCCAGAGATCTGGATCACATCCAATTTGTAATGAACGACTGAAATCAGTGACACCCTAGTTTACAGAGGCACAAACTCAGAGGCTCAAAAAAAAGCAGGCCTCCGTCAGTCTTGGAAGACTCTGGTATCACGCTCAGCGCTGCATACGCTGCATGCGAAGCACGAAAGCCTAGGTTGGATTGTTATGGAGGAGAGGCTGTTACCCCAGCAGCAGATCCCCCCTCTCCACACCACTGAATTAGTCCAATGGAAAGGCAGAGCCAATACGATTGGATCCAGCTGCGTCGCAGAGCTGGGCTCAGAACAGGAGCTCACCCTGTCTTGTGGGGTCGACCTGGGTCTCGAACCCTGGCCTGCTGGTTAACAAGCACAGCGTCTTAACTGCTTGCACCACCCACAGCCCTCACCCAGAGGCTCACAAATTCAGTTTTTAACTTTTCTAGAGTACATTTAGATATCCTCCAAAACCCACACTTTATGCAGTGAAGTTTCCCCTACCTGTGTTGCAGGGTGTGCGCAGGGTGGTCCACTCCATCTGCTCCTTCCAGATAGTCAATCTCTTCTAACAATTTGCCCTGCAATTTTTCCACCTCCGTCAACTGCTCTTGCAAATTTAAATACTCTCCCAAACTGCTGTCCAGCTTAGGAAGCACAGCCAACATTTCATCTCTGTTCTTGAACCAGTTCACCTGCAGACACGCATCACGATGAGGTAAAGCAAGTCAAGCAGAGTAGTGAAAGAATACAAGCGCTTGCGTCATTTACAGTTTTAAAAGCACCCACGTCTTTAAGACTTCATCGCTTCATTTTTTGGCTGACAAATGATGCTATAAGACCCACTGAACACAAAGGAGCTTACTTTTGAGCAGACATGGTTAGGATTGTGTTCATAGTAACATAAAGACACTCTTTGTTCTGAGTGTCACCTTAACACTTCAACAAATCCCTGTGTAATTTTTAAAGCTTGCCAAAATTGAGCTACTGAGCATACCTTAATTTCAGCTACTCGGGAGGAGAAGAGGCTCCGTGTGATGTCTCTCTCCATCTCCCTTTTGCTTTGCTTGTTTTCGGCTTGTTGCCCGCCTCCACCATACACAGCTCCAGCAAACCCTGCTTCCCCTCCTGCAGTCCAGTCCACAAGTGGATCATACACAAAAGCTTCAAGCAGCGTCAACAGCGTCTCACGACCACGTCGCATGATGTGTAGGACCTATTTGGAACATAATGGCATCATTTAACGTGTGCAGTTGCAGTAAAGAAGCTCAAATCAGTACTTCTATAATTTTCCCAAGACTATCTTGCAGGAGCTACAGCTGCTTTGACTTTTTGTATCCTCACTTCCTCTAACGTGGTCAGTGCTGCAGCAGGTATCTCCATTCAGGTATCTCCATTGGGGGATTTAAAACCTTGACTTCATACACTCATTACTACCATATTAAATTTTCCCCCTAACCCCACTCAAGAAAAAGAAAATGCCTCCTAACTGGACCCTCAATCATGATGCTCTTAAAGAACTATCCTCCTACTAGATAGAAAGGGAAGGACCACCTCCCTTGATCAACAGATGGAGGAAAACAGAGAGAAACCACATTTAAAGAGATCAAAGTCTTTGTTCCAACCCACTAATCTTATGGCCTACCTGCTCACATGAAAGTCTGAAAACCCCTTCCACTCCCGTTACTCCAAATGCAGTCTCAATATTTTGTGTCATCCGGAAGGGAACTTTCTCTGGTACCCGAAGACTTTTCCCTACAAGAGGAATGATTTGGCTTCAATATGATATCCACCCTCATGAGTTTTCAAGAAAGTGAATGCATAGTTTATAGTTTGTATACATATATACACACTCTTACCTTTTTCAAAGCAGACATTATAATCTATGTGAACAACTTCTCCAGTTGTCATATCTATAAGAACATTATCCAGATGCCTGTCTCCAAGACCAATTATGTAGCCAACCATGGACATCACTGCTGTAGATCTGGCGTAAGACTTTGGAGGGACAGAAAAGAAGTTTAAGTTAGGAATCTGTTTCTCCAGTAATGCATTTCATGAATAAAAAGTGGTAAATGGTTTGAGAACCCTTGTGTTATACTCTATTTACCCAGTAACTCTGCTATTATGGGAAACCTGAACTCACCTGTGTAACTCTCCACCATTCATCAGGGGTAGTACATGATGACCACAGTTCTTTAGCAAGAAGGTTGGGTGGAGTTGCTTCCATCAACTCCTCCAAAACAGTCTTCATCACGTTCAAAGGCCAGTCCCGGCGGGATACGTCTAGGCTGAGCCCGACTGCTTTCAAAGCTGGTCCAATCTTACTGTAGTATAACTCACTTGGTCTAGGTACAACCCCAGGATTTTGAGGAGTCTGATAGGAATCCTGGGCCTATAAATATAGTACATGAATGTTACGTGCATAGTCCAGTTAAAGGCAGGTACCTATTACAGTCCAGCAGCCTGTCATTCAATGTGGCCAGTTTGGTTCTCTTGGAAGCCACATGCAAGGCTTGGACAAAACAAAACTGTCTCTAGTGTACCCCTAGCAAATGCCAACAAATCTGAAGGTTCAATAAAGCTATAGCATTACAGGTGGCCTTTAGACCAGCACTACATGAATTTGTCTTTTAAAATCCATTATTTATTTTATTATAAAACAAATACCTTATTTTTTAAAAATTAAATATTTATTAAACTATTTCCATAGATTAGTTACGTGCTGTCTGAAGGCATACTGTGTTTTACCTGTCCTGAATCTAGCACCACTTTCACTGGAAGTCTTCAAACAGGAAAGCCCTGGATGAATTCAGTACATTACCCTTTCAGAGCAGGCAAAGCACTGCATCTGAATAATCCAGCAATCATTAAATCACCCAGTAAGATTATCATTAGAAACACACACATACCAACAATAGTATTTGTTGGCTCTTGACCTCCTAAGGGCTCCATTCTGTTCCATGGAGCTTACCCCCAGGAAAGCATGATCACACCATTACCTTTTGTGCTTGCAAAGCGGCTTCTCGCTGCTGCCATCTTTTGTAAAGGCCGAATAAAGGAGTGGCTCCATCCACCCACTGAATGAGGCCTGACCTTGTTCCCAGTGGCGTAACAGAGTAGTGTCTGGCATGGAAATGGGGTGTCTCTTGACGATTTATTGTGGCAAACATAGTATTCACGATTGATAGAAACTGCATGATTCGTTCATCAAGATGTAGGTCTTCCAGTCCTAAATAGAAGTATGCATGGAATGTTACATACAACTTAATGCAACCACCTTCTGTTTCAAATGCAGATGGCTCCATACAGACCCAAACTTTCAGTGCAAGGGTCACAACACTCAGGCTGTAATCCTAAAGACACTTTCCTGAGAGTAAGACCCATTGAACACAATGGGGTCACTCTTGAGTAGACATGGTTAGGATTGTGCTCTAAGTTTTGCTGTTATGGTAGAGGTGGAAGCAGATCAACAATACAAAGGATTCATACATTTTGCACAGCACTAAACACAGAAACAGAAGAACAAATTTGCAAAATATCTTCAATATATACAACCATAGATGGGCTGCTTGAGTCTTTTCCAGCAAGAGCAATCCAGAAGCAAGAAGATTTAATGGTTGCAGACAGGCTTATAGAGAAGTTGGATGCATATCATAATACTGGTGGCTTCACTGGTGGGTCAGATATGGCCTACAGTTCACATTTTACGGGGCCCTAACTAGCCAAGAGCAGACCAAACTGGAAGGCAGCAAGGCCAAGTATGGGTGGGAAAAGAGTCTCTTTAAAGAACATAAGGAGAGCCCTGTTGGATGAGGCCTGAGACACATCCAGTCCAGCAGTTTCTTCCAGCAGCCCACCAACAGCCTTGGGGAAGAATACATGCAGGAGATACATGCCCCTCCCATCACTTCTTCCTTCCAACCAGTATTTAGAGGCATTCATCTGAATCCAGAGGCCCATCATCACCAGGGTGACTAACTTGTCCTCCATGAAACCTGACTGGGGCTGCCACCCTGTAGTAAGTGACAACATCCAATGAAATTGATCCCAGTGCTGCTCTTTCCTTTGAAGAGAAGGTGGTATTTTTCAGAGCCCTGACTCCATGGGCAGCTGCCGTAAGGAAACTGCTTACAAGGATGTCACCCACAGAGAACATCCCAGAGGTGAGGAGGGTCTTACCTTTGAACAGGTATGGGTAGTTCTTCCCATCGGAGCCTAGGAAAAGGAGCTTCTTGGGCTTGGTTTTTGTAGGCAGAATGGTTATGGTGCTCCCTACGCTATGAATGGTGACTGTATCTCTGGCAGACACTTCTCCAGGGAGAGCTATTTCGGTGTTGGTCATGGCAGCCAGCCAAGGGCTTATTTCTTCCAGGCGCAGAATGTAACTGGCGCGCTTCTGAGCCCTCTGTTGGAGATTGAGCATTACCTATTTGTTTTAAAAAGAGACCGTTTTAAAAGTCTGTTTAAAGTCGATTTAAAGAGACTAGAGACCTAAGACCCTCGTCTCCTAAGAATTATTAAATTCTAAGGCATCCAGAAGAAGTCATAGCAAAACAATAACCACCTTTTTCAATATTCATCCATCAAAAGATGCTTCTCACCCCGGAAATATATTAACACCTTATCACAAAAATGGCTTGCACTGTTGGGAGTTTTGCCAACTGTACAGTTGAATCAAGGCTAGTTTAATAAAGTTTAATCAAGGTGAGAGGCTAACACTGCTGTCTCCTATTTGGATATTAGGCTGACCTCTGGATGTTAAGAATCTGGAAGTCAGGGCTTTGGAGTCCTGCGTTGGAGCAACAAAAAAGCTCCCTGCAAAATTGGCAACAACCCTGACTTCAGACTTTCTTTAGCAGAACTTTGCAGGGGGGAAGATTGCTACAGACACCCTCATGGATGGCACCAAATCAGATTGACCCCCCAGAGCCTGATCAGAATTCTGAAGACGAGGTGAATTCTCCAATATTTTCATTTACAAAAGTAGGCATTAACACTGTGCTCCGTATGTAGAAGTGAGATGTGCGGTACTCGGGTCTTGAATTGCTGACATTCAGATTGACAAGCACAATGCCTTTAACCACTGAACCACCAGAGTCCCTAAAAGGGGACACACCACAAAGCGTCACGTTCACATAGATACCTCTTTGAAAGGAATCCAGCTGCTTCCAGGCTTTGCAGGATTTGACGGGTTCTTCAGCTTCTCCAAGGCATTTTCAATAGCATCTCCATAGTTGTCCTGAAACCACTTCTCGTGGGGTGTTTCCGCAGGAGCAGCAGTAATGCTCCGCACATGTTCCAAAGCAAACACAATGGGCTTCATTAGGGCTGTGTGCTTTTCACGCATGATGGCTATTTTTTCCTCTCTTGAAAAGAAAGAGAAAGGCCAGGCTACCACCCACATTTCAGGAATGACAACATTATCAGTTGTGATACGACGCAGTTTTTAATATGACGAGTGTTCCATGATGTAGCTTTTAGTAAAACATGCCATCAGTTTGACATGAGGCATAATTCTTTTTCCCCCCAATGATATTAACTACTAAAGGAGTTGTCAAATTTTAAAACTATTAACTTCTATTACATCAATACTTGAATTTGGCACTCCATTCTTTCCGGCATTTACAATTATAACCACATATCAAATTTTGTTTGTGTGCTTTACCCATTTGTCCAACTTCAAACCTTCCACATTTGTATGCTTGTTAGTCTTTCATTTCTTATTTAGGTCTCCCAGGCATTTGTATATATTGCATATAGTTAGTTATGTTTTTCACCAGCCAAAATAAATTTGCTAAGTTAATAAGATTACAATATGACATTTAGGAGTTTTTTAATTTTTGCCCCTTCTCTGGTTCTAATCAATTTGAAATGCAAAGTATGCACTAAAATCACTGAATGTTTGCCCCAAGTACTAAAGAGTATTTCTTTTTAAGTGCAGAATTCTAAATTCCTTTCATAGAATAACTTTTAACACAGCGTTTCTCAGTGGGGATCGGGACCCCTTTGGGGGTCACCTAGAGCTTTCCTGGGGGTCGCCAAAAGACCCCTGGTGCAGGGAGCCAGGTCAGGCTTACCAGACCTCCGGCTGTAGCTGCGTGCGCACTGGGGCTGACTGACAGCCTCAGGGCCCAATCCTATGCATGCCTATTCTGAAAAAATCCCATTATAGTCAGGGGGGCCTTTACTCCCATGTAAATGTGGATAGAATTGCAGCCTCAGGGCCCAATCCTACACATTCCTACTCTGAAATAAATTCCATTGTGTTCAATGTGTGCATAGAACACACATTTCATTTGAAACCATGAAAATAATCCTGCATATGGGATATTTACATTACGATTCATAACAGTAGCAAAATTCTAGTTATAAAGTAGCAACGAAAATAATTTTATGGTTGGGGGTCCCCACTACATGAGGAACTTATAAAGGGGTCATGGCATTAGGAAGATTGAGAACCACTGTTTTAACACAAGTACAAAATATCTTTAAGCAAGTGCACAATTATCAGAGACAACAAGAGGCAGTAGTACTTCCTACGTAGTTTTTGTGGAAACGTACTTGCGGAGAGTGTTGTTGTTCTGGACTCTCTTCACTTCATCTTCCAGTTGCTGAATCCTTCTTAGGACATACATGTGCTGTTGCAGAAGGACTCCCAGCCAAAGTTCATCCCACAGAACAGTGACCCTACGTAGCTCTGCTACAAGCATTTGAACCTAGACATACAACAAAACATTTTTAGTTGCTCACTTTCATTGCACACTCACAGCTCCAGAATGCTAAGGGGACAATCCTGAGAATAAGGGGAAAGAGGTTCCCTCCTGCACCACTTTGGGACACACAAACTGCATCTGTCCACAAAGCAAGGAGTACCTGCAAGACCATTGTTGGATTTGCAGCAGATAACTTCTCCACAATTTTGCTGTAGCAGTCCTGCATCATTGCCTGGTCTTCGTTTAAGCCCATCTTTGGCTCGTCCTTTATGCTTTCTTGAGAAGCGGGGGGGCTTCCCCCATCACATTCACTACCCAACAGTTCTTCCCCTTGAATGTTGCCCAAAAAGGTAGGTATTGCAGAGGGGAACTTGCTCCCTAGGTTTGAAAGAAAAAGAGGCATTAAATTCCCAGGTCAAAAGCCAAAGTCTTCAGATGCTCTGAAGCTGAAATCCTCTCTAGAATTACAACCAATTTCCCCTTGAATTCAATGCCTATAAAACTGCAATTCATCATCTCATTTCGTTGTTCAAAGAATGGCATTCTATGTTCATGCAAACTGCCACACTCAAGATGCAGACTTCTATAGGCCACACTAGTGACAGACGGGTTAAAGGTATCGCTAACCTGTTACTATCACAAACTTAGGAGGATCTGTCATTCAAAAGGAATATTCAGTGCATCCACTTGGCCATGCCCAAGCATCACCTCTGGATTCAATTATCATAGAATCAGAGTTGGAAGGAACCTAGTAGGTCATCTAGTCCAGCCCCCTGCCTGCAGCAGGAAATCCCCCTAGAGCATCCCCGACAGGTGCTCGTCGAGCCTCTGCTTGGAGAGGGAGAGTCCACCACCTCCTAGGCAATCTGTTCCACTGCCGGACCGCCTATATTCTAGATTAAGTAGGCATGGAAGTTTAACATCGTAAGAAGAGCCTCCACTGGATCAGGCCAAAGGCCCATCTAGTCTAGCTTTCTGTATCACACAGCGGCCCACCTTAGGAAGCACATATGACACCTGCATCAGGATGCCCTCCCCTAAACTGCATCTGGCAGTTTAAAATATTGTTTTCCAACCTGGGAATTGAAACCCCCAGGAAACCAGAACCAACTGATTTCGCTTAAGGTGAGTCAACAATCATGCCACTGCTATGACAAAAGCAGTTTTTATAGGTATCAGAGCATTGAGTGCTGGACATTTGGAGGGTGTGAGGGGACAGAACCTCCTCCTATGGGCCTCCCCACTGCTCAGAACAACTCCCTGGGGCAATCACAACCCACTTCCAGTTCCACAATGCCACCAACAGAGATGAAGCCATTTTCAAGCTGCCTCAAGAAAACCTACCTGAGGCTTGAGATTCACTGCTAAGTGAAATGGTGCCCACAATTGCAGGGTATAATATGAGATGAGGAGAATCTTGTGCTACTCGACAAAGCAGGTTACAAATACTCTGTCGAACATATACTTCGGGGTGATTCAGCCTTGAGAAGAGCTGAGGAATTATACCTATTTGAAAACAGAAGTGGATGGGGCATAAAATTAAGAGTTCAGATGCTGTAAATAGTTACAGCAGTTAGTATTATGTATTTGTATACATATAGTACACAAATATGTATAGTATACAGATATACAAATAAGTATAATGTAGTTAGTATTTTTATTTGGAGTATGGAGGTTTTTTTAAAAAAAATCCCACACTGTTCCAGCCTGCTGAAAACTTTCCTACCTCGCCATGGAGCTGTTGGGGTTGTTTCTAGCCCATGTTCCAGGTACTGCCTCAGTTCTCCAGCATGTTTCACAAGCAGCCTCAGCAGCCTCAAGGTTGCCATCACAATGACATCATCCGTGCTCTGCTCTGAAACGTTCCTCAGATGCAGTCTGGGGTCATCCTCATCAAGGGGAACCTGGGGGTTAAAAAGAAAACAGCAGAGGCAAAGTTTGAGAAGAAGAAAGTGGTTTCTCTCTCCCGAAGCCTTGAGCTCGCTCGTACTGTTAGTCCAAAACAAGCAGCATACCTGACCGGCATTGAGTTTAAGGAAAGTAAAATAGGCACTGCATGAGAGCTTATAAAGACTGAAGATTCTGTCTACAACTTTTCTCCACACTTTGATTAGGCCCTCGGTTGAATTCTCATCCAGATCTGCAAGCCAGGGGCAGCTTGTCAACAACAGGCGCCAGATGACGTCGACCATGTCGTCCTCTTCATTATCTTCATTCTCTGCGATCTGAAGGGTCATGTCTTCGTCCTGAATGCAAATAAAATAAGTTGAATTCCACTGGATCCTGCATATCCAGAACAACATCATCTGCCCGGCATTATTCCCACCCTGCAGGGTTAGCTTTATGGCTAAACATAGCCTGTGACACAACCAAAATCTACTCCAACCAATGCTTCGCTTCATCTATCGTTGAAGGGCTTTTGTGTTGTTGTTTTTGGAAGGAGGTATTTCTCCTCCATCATTCACCCTTTCTCCAGACAAACTGGAAAAGGCAATAAGCACCCAAATCAAAAATACATATTAAAAAAAGAAAATGTAACACTGCTTGCTTACCCTACAATCCAGAGTAACTACAGGAAGGCACTTACTCTGGATTGCTCTATGCATTTCCCAGAGGTGGCACTGTAACTACGTCAGTGTAAAAGCACAGCGTTCTGAATGCACACCATTAATTGCACACCACTGGCAGCTAATAAAGTGACGTGTATGTTTATTGGCCAACAGCTAAAGGTAAACAAAATTTGGTTTCCCACCCAGTACTGAATCCTGGCTTCTCTGGCAGCTCTGCTGGGGCAGAAAATGATTCTTGCCAAATGCTGCCAGTCAGTATTAACAATATTCAGCTAGACAGACCAGAAAGCCGCAACCTATAGAAACCTTTCTGAAAGTATTCCAGTTCCATTTCCACTAACCTGAATCCCCGCAGGTCTGCACACTGCCTGCCCCAAAATGCCATAGATTTTCTCTCTGTCATCTTCTGAAATATTTTCTGGAAGTAGGCTCTGAACATCAGACTTCTCCCTTGGCAGTAGACGGACACCTCCTTGACTGTAACATTACATATTTTATCATCTTCTACAGAAATTAACAGGCTATTAATGTATCCTTCCTACATTGCACCTTGTCTTCTAATGCTCTAGTGTTCATATTACTGGCTACTTTTACTAAGGGCAAAATCCAGAGTAACTATGGGGAGTCTTTGTTCTGGTGTAAGAACAACTTACTCTGGATTCCAATATGAATTTCCCATAGGCTTTCACTGGGTGGTGCAGTAACTACGGGTGCATGTAAAGTCTCTTACGTGCTCCCGTAGTTACTCTGGATTTGGGGGTAAGTTACACTATTTCCTTTGCAAAAGGATGAGTCACTGAAAACTGTTTTGAACTACAGTCACTCACAGTCATTACAGTGATTTCAAGCTAATGATGAGCATTAATAAAACAAGGTTCTTCAATCTTGGGGTTGGGACCCCAGTTGGGTCAAGAAGCTTCAGTTCTGAATTTACAACACTTTGCAGGAATTAAAAAGGTTAAAGATCATTGGAGCACTACCAGGTAAAGGGGGAGGCACATGGTGCCCCTTCAAGTACCAGGAAATGGTGTCGCAGTGATGCTCAAGATCTTAACAACTGTGATAAAATTCTGTAGCTTTCACTAGTGCCAACCTTCATGGTATCTTAGTTTGTTCTCTCTAAGAAGCATACAGGAACAAGATCACCTCTTGCTCTCTCCATCACCACTGCCAAATGTGTCCCTACACTTCCTAGGCCATCATGACCAAGAAACACCAGGACACCTCACCCCTCCAAGGCCCAAAAGATTCAGATTGTTCATTTTCACCTTCCTTTATTTGCTTGCCCTCCCTGCTGGGAACCCGAAGTTAGCAAGCATTTGAAGGCAAATCTTGTTCTGCCAGCATTGCTAAAGTGTAGCATTCAAGAGAAACAATTCAGAGTAATACCATTTTATCATCATCTCCTGTAATTGGAGATGAATTTGTTTACGTGAAGGATTTTCTTCAGAAAGCAAGATTTACCTGGCATTATCCACTACTTTACGGCCCCATCTGTAAGCCCAACTAGCAAGCGCAGCCCAGGACTTGGCAACTTCAGGTGCCTGTGCTGATGACAGGCGGTAGAGCTGCCCCAAAATGAAGTCGGGTTCTCCAACACCAATGTTTACTGGAACAACAGAGCAAAACAGAGTAGTTACTTCAAGTGGTGCCTGCTGTCCAGTGATCCAAGTACAACACATCTATCACTATTTTAAGAGCCCCTTTGCAAAGGGAAATGTTCAATAGGTTGTAAAGCAAAGCATTCAAGTAATGGGAAAAATAAAAACAGGAAATAGTATTGTCCCTTCCTGCTCTGCACAGAACCACCATAACAAGTACACGTGCAGACAACAGATTCTTTTCTACCTGTGGATTCACTTTCAATCCTGGGATAGTCCTCTTCAATGGTATTAACAGACGGCAGGTCAATCAATGTATAAATGTTTTTAGACAATGTGGACAGACCGGTGAGATTCTGTTGCTGCCGAGCTCTGTAGACTTGTTTCAGCTGTCCTGAGATCTCTTTCCACTCCGCTTGGATCCATTTGGCAAGAGTAAGGATAGACTTGGCTACAGCATATTCAGCTTTGGCAGATTTGCAGAAGCATAAGGCACATGAGCTTAGCATTTCCATGGCGTGGGTGGACTGACCTGAAAAACAGCACTGTGGTTTTAGCATGGGCATACCTGGCCAGTGGTCAAATGCCCCAGAGCACTACATCTCGGTCCCCAGCTGAGACTGTGGGGGACACCATTCTATGTCCTTGGCCCCAAATAACACATGTTCTCCACCTCTGGCAGAAGCTCTGACAGGAAAGAAGTTTCCCTGTGACTGCTATAGAACTCCTCCCCTCCTAGAGAGAAACTGATGGAAAATGAGGATGACTGTCAAGAGTGCAAGACAGTGTCTTTACCTTTAAGCATTGCATAGAAGAGGAAATTTATGTAGGTGCAGGGTGACCAGATGCCAAACCCAAAATTCCCCCTCCAAGAACCCCAAAATCCCTGTCCCCCAAGCCAAAATTCCTACCCGGTTTCTTTAAAAATGCAGGTTGAAGCTGCACTAGCCGGGGAAGCCTCAGAGGGCTGCAGAGAAGCCTCTGAAGGAGACACACCTGCTGGGGAAGCAGCAAAGAAGCTGCAGAAGGAGGTGTGCCACCCGACAAATTAAAATGATTTAAAGGGTCCGATGGCCCAGAAATGGCCTCAAAATTCTGGAGGAGGGGTTTTTCCCCCCTTTCAGGAGAGCCCCCCTTTTTCCTGGGGGTGCAGGCATTTCCGATCATCTCTTCAGCCTGGGTAGGTGTAGCTCAACAGAGAAGGGTTTAAAAAACAACACCTGTCTAAATTCCCTCTTATATGCAATGCTTAAAGGTAAAAGGCACTCTGTCCTCCATTCTATATGGTCACCTGATGAAAACACTGTTTGTTCCAATTAACCTACTCCTTTGACTGACCACTACCACTCTCTGGTGCTTGCTGACCCTATACTGCTTCTGCAGTTTGTAATGTTTACTTTTAATGTGTTTTATTTTTAAATTGTAAAGCAATTCCGGAATCTCCCTAACAGGAGACAGATGTCTGGCAGGACGTTTCTTAATAAAACTCAGTTCTCTGGAGCTAAAAGTTACAAAGGTTATATTCTCTTTAAAATATGATTTAAGAATCAAAACCATTTCCGGAACAACCATAAAAGTTTTCCTGGAAGACTCTGCAGTTTTCATTTTGGCTTTGTAAGGAGAGGCACGTACCTGCTGAGTATAACAATTTAGTTTTTTCAATTTCCAGCTCAGGACCCCACTTTTCATCCATCTGGATTGGAGCAGAGAGCTTCTTAAAGTGCTGGACCAGATCTTGTGCCGTTGTCAGTTTTCCAAGCTGAATTTCACTGCATTGAGCGAGCAGGCGGGTGGCCAAAGCAACGTTTCCACGCTTCCGAGCAAATTTCGCCGCAGTCAGGCCCAGCTCCATTAAATGGCTCCTCACCGGAATGCTTTGCTCTGAACAGCACAAAAAGACAAGACACCAGAAAAATCTTTTTTAAAGCAGGCTAGGAACATGACAATGAGCACAATCCTAACCAGGTCTACTCAAAAGTAAGCCCCATTGTATTCAACAGGTCTTACTCCCAGGAAAGTGTGTTTAGGATTGCAGCCAATGGCACACAACTGTGTCCTGGACCGAGTACACACAAGCTTCCGTTTCCATATTTAAGCAAGAATTCATGAAATACCGAACTTTGTTGATCTAAATCCTGAAAATATCAGGATTCTAAGGATATCTGTTCTTCCCAACATGCATCCACTATCCTTTCACTAAGGATTTTAAGAATCCCTTCTTAAAACACATCTTTTTTGAAAAAAAGATTGCACATTCTCTAAGCAAAGCTGATGTAAAGAGAAAGATTAAAACAGACACAGTGCAATCCTAACCCCTATTTACTGTAAGTCCTGTGCTGGCTTGGGGTTGTTGCAAGTGTTGTAAGGCACTTCTGCACCACTCTTGGGGATTATGCCAGTGCAAAGACATGTACCAGCCTCCCACGTCACTGTGGGAACAGAGAAATGGGTGAGTTCTGTAAGTCTAAATTGTTTAGGATTGCGCCCACGGTATCATAGGCTATCGATGACAAACAATCTGTTAATGCTATTAAAAAACACAAATGCTTGTATTTAAATATATCTACCTTTAAGTTTCTCCAACAACTGATTCTGATACATTGTATATCTCAGGGCATGCATCCAAGGTCTGACATCATGCTGCTTGCATGACCGCAATGCTTCACTGAAGAGAGGAATGAGACAATCCTGCAAAAAGCACAAACACTGAGCACATGGAGAGTGCTCTTCAAGCAGTCTCAAAAACAACCTCCACTGCTTCAGATAGAAATATTGCTGGACAGATTTTGTGTGCCCCTTTGCAAATAGGATATGACACATTCAAGTAGCACCTTCAAGCTCCTCTTATCAGAAAAACTACATTGGACACTCCTTATTCATAGGGGTTTGGTTCCAGACCCACCCCCCACCTCGGTGAATAAAGAGTTTCACCGACGCTGGTCCACTCCTGAAGCTCACACAATTACTTATCTAGAGCCAGAGACCTCTCTGGGGTCATGCTGGTTGGCCTCCACAGGCCTTAGAATGGCCCACAGAAGCCTCCAGAGGCTATCGCCAGTCAAACCAGAAGTTGACTCCATAAAGCTTCTGCCATCCATTCTGATGTCTGTGGAGGCCAATAGAGCAGGGTAGCAATCTCAGAGCAACCTAGGAGACACCTCCAAAAATTCCAGATGATCGTACCAGCGGTACCCATGTGGATCCTCTGTATTTGTGAATATGAGATACAGGAGCAAAGAGTCCACTGTACCTGTCCAACAAATACATATTAAAGAGGCATTTTACTAAAAACTGGCTGGCCAAGGTGGTGGTGGTTGAATGGAGAATGGAGCAGAGAGCTCCAGACACATCCTGCTCTTGACGAGGCCGGACACATCCTGGCTCTTGGTGAGGCCAGACAAGACCAAGGTCTCCCAGGAAGGAGAAAGTCTATGTCTGGCCTACCTGTATGGGGGAAGGGCACCACCCAGACAGATGAGAGCACCCTCCCTGCCTCCTACAGAGGAAAAGTTAACTTCGTGCATGCAGCAATACTGACTAGAATTGCTCTCCCGCACATCAAAAGCAGAGGAAGAATGAATATTTTTTGACAAAACCTTTTGCTACAAGAAACCAAAATACCTCCGAGGAAAGCCTATTTGACACAGTGTTTTCCAGCGCAGAGGAACAGTACAGCTGCAGGGTACTCAGTACCGGCAAAGACTGAGACACAGTCAAGGTGGCAAGTCTCAAAGGCCCTGTAGCAATTCGAGAAGTCTGTTTGAGGTATTTTATAAGATTTCTGAAATAAAAGGGAGACCAGAGTTGCATTAAAGCTGGGCTGTGCTTTTTTCACATATTCTTCTCATTCACTGCTGTCAAAAGAGTTGGAAAGCACAAATATATTCTATGTTTGATAATGTCTAAACAATTTACTAATGTTTATTGCGGCTCCCATAACAAAAATGCTGGAAAGCCCTAAACGCCTTGCAGTTACAGCTATTTATGTGATTCAGGGATGGTAACACATAAAAGGATCAGGTGTTGATATGTGGGTCATCGTCAGGAGAGGGGAGGGCACTGCACATTGCAAACAAGCATTTTCTTCTGAACTACAAGAGAAACATTTTTCAAAACTCACTCTGTAATAGGCTGCCATTTTTGTTCCTGCTCAATGTGGTCAATAGCTGTTGCCAGACACACTGAGCTTCTCAGTAACTGAACTTCAATCGCCTTCTGAAGCTCTCTTGGATCAGGCGACAGCATGTTCGGAAGAAGCTTCTTCATATCTACAGAGATTGACGTACAAAAGTGTTTGTTACCCTTCCTGATGCTTGTTGGTTGCTTAATACAAGGAAACGCCACCCATTAACAGAGAAAAGAGATACCCGTAGAAATGCCCTACAATCCAGAGTAACCTCGGGAAGATGCAAGAGGCACTTACTCTGGATTGCTCTTATGCATTTCCCATAGGTGACACCGTAACTACATCGGTGTAAAAGGTCCCGTAGTTTCTCTGGATTATAGCCGATATAACCAAGAAAAGCAGAGCTTTAAGGCACACTGAAGATGTGCTGAAGCTCAAATATTTTGGCCACATCATGAGAAGGAAGGACTGCTTAGAAAAGAGCCTGATGCTGGGAAAAACTGAAGGCAAAAGGAGAAGAGGGTGGCAGAGGATGAGGAGGTTAGACAGTGTTCCAAGGTAACAAACGTGAATTTGGACAGACTTTGGAATCTAGTGGAGGCTAGAGGGGCCTGGTGTGCTCTGTGGGCTCATGAAGCGTCAGACACGACTGAAAACTAAACAAGGCACACTGAAATAGATTCTTTATTGTGTATACCTATTTTTTCTTTAGCACCTCCAACAAGCAAATTAATGTCTTCGCCTGGAAGCAGCTCCAGTTGCTCTGTACATTCAGTAAGTTCTCCTGATCCAAAACTGCTCAGTGATCTGTAAGGAAAGTTTTCAAGACCATTATTTCTTATTGCCTTCCCTAAATTAGAACTGGAACTGACCAGGGAGAAATCTAATTCAGATGCAGCCTTAACCAAGTAAGACCTTCTTAACAAGATAGAGGAGTTCATTGGTGGAGTGTGGAATTTCACAGCCCATTAATGTTACATTTTAGTGGGATTTTCTAAAAGTTGTATTTGCTTGCAAAAGAAGAGATATACTTTTGGGGACTGGTTGCCTTGGTGGGAAGAGTTGCCACTTTTTAATCAAAGACATTCTACTATCCAGGCTGGCCATAAGGCAGAAGTGCTGGTCCCTAGCAGAAGAACCAGTACAACCCAAAACTCAAGCCTGAGATGCAATCAACCAGTTCCAGCACATAATAAAGCCCTTCTCCCACTTTCACTCAGGATTACAAAAGCAAAGGAGTCCAGGGCCACCTATCAGAGTGACATCTAAGAAACAAAACTGGAAGCTGCTCTCAAAAAAGCTTTACCCTACAATCCAGAGTAACTACGGGAAGACATAAGAGGCACTTACTTACTCTGGATTGCTCTATGCCTTTCCCATAGGTGGCACCGAAACTATGGGCAAAATGCAGAGCAGTTATGGATCCATGCGGTTATGTCACCCTATAGTGTTATCTTATTGAAAGTCACCTTAAATGCTCTGGAGCAAAGGGCTTGATTTGACTTTAGGATATGGGCCTATGTCTGTGTTAAAGGTCCCGTAGTTACTCTGGATTGTAGCCTTTGTACAAGTTGCATGATAACTGTAGTGTGCTGCTTGGCAGGGATCTCACCTTTCTCTTTAAGAGGCTAAAATCACAGAAACTGGTCCTGCTACTGGGGAAAAAAGAAGATGGCACACAGAGATGGCATCCAAACCTAATCAGTTTCCTCCCAACGTAAGTTTTCTTCCAGACTTGGAAGTGAACTCATCTGCCTCACTTCAGCTGCCCTTCCTTGGAACTGCCTCACTGTCAGGGTATTTTATAAAACCGTGACTTGGTTTCACACTTGTTGTGCACAGCCCTGTTAACCTTTGTCCCCTTTCCACGTACTGTGGGCGCAAGTGGCTGGCTGAGAGAGTGTCACGCGAGTGAAAACAGCACTTACTTGATGTAGTTGAAGTCTGCTTTTAAATTGACCGAGGCGCTGCTGGCGTTTTTTTTCATGTCGTGGACTGCGTTCTGCCACTCTTGCACAGCAGTCCAGTCGGCAATGGAGATGTAGCACTCGCAAGCTTTGTTTCCCAAGTAGTTGATGACCTCAGGCGAAGAGTCGCTCGGTTTCGCCAGGACAGTTTTTCGTGAATCACCTGAGAAATTTTTGGTTTCAATATTGGTGCCTTCGACAAATTTCAAAGTAGCATTCAGGCCAAATCTGGTTCTGGCCAACCCCACTTGGATACTTGCAGGAATGACCTTTGTGTATAAGGTTTGTGGACTTTTATCTAACTGCAAATAACTTTGCAATTATTTCTTAACTGCATTTATTTTACTTTCTTAACTTTGCAATTATTTCCAACAAACACTTTCAAAAATACTTAACACTTTCTTCTATAGGATACGTAGTACTAACCGTGCTGATTTAATGTAGTGAATCCAGAAACTGTACAGCCTTGTACATATCCAAACATGGATCACCAACTTCTTGAGCCAAATGGCAACCTTTTCAGTGACCAGATTCCACATACCATCTTCTTCATCCACTTCCACCACACACACACACACACACACACACACACACACACACACACACACACACACAGAGCACCGTGGCAAGAATCCCTCTGGGTGCAACCCAGGAACTTCTTGCTCCAACGTAAGAACAATTTACTCTGGATTGTAATATAATTTCCCATAGGTTTACACTAGGTGGTGCTGTAAGTAGGTCAACGTAACTGTCTCTTATGTGCTCCTGTAGTTACTCTGGATTGTAGGGTGCGTTTCCCCAAACCCTACACACACAAACTTCTGAGGCTGCCAAAGATAAGCTGAATAGGAATTTGAACCTGGCTGGCTCTCCACACTCCTAGTCAGACTGCTGAATCCTCATGCTTCGCATTTCCCATGTGGCACAAAGAAGCTGCACAGAGATGTACACAGATGCCACCCACATTAAAATCAATACAACCCCCACATGGTTGCAACATTTACCATTCAAGGAGTGCTTGGGGCTGGCGTTATTGCCACTGTTGGAATTGGCCAACTTGAGAACGGACTTGTCAAAGCCTGCAACGCAGCAGTCTACTCCTGTCATGGCACAAAGGTGCTCTTGATATTCAACAGCAGCTTTTTCAAACCTTAAAAAGAAAATAAGCATCAACTATTAGAGACGCTTCTTTAGATGTTTCACTCTCTTTCTTTCTCTCATTCTTCCAAATGAAAAAAGGTGAGTATTTTCAACTGTGTAGCAATGGAAGACCATATAGTAGTGACTGAGAGTTAAGAGGTCCACAGTTTCACTCCAGTCTACTGAGTATCCAATCGCCCCTTCCAGACCTCTGCCTTCAAGAGATTTGCAGAGAAAGGAAACTTGCTCACAAGGCTGACTACAAAGTCACCATCTATACAAGTTCACCGATTCTAAACTCACCGTCCTTCAGCTTGCTGGGCTACAGAATTAATCCAGGCAAGATTCCTTCCAACTACTGAGGATGACCAGACAGCTATTCCTTGAATTGCTTCAGGACAATGAAGCTCACATAGTGCTTCCACCACCATCATGATGGTCACTTCCAATTCACTTCCCTAGTGGTAGAGCAGGGAGAGAAAAAGAGGCTTCAATTTATACACCTAGACCAGGGGTCTCCTGACCTCGGCCTTGGGGCCAGATGAAGACCTGGGCAAGTTTCTATCTGGCTCTCAGCAAGCCCCCTTCAACCAGTTCTTGGGCAAGCCCTGTAATCCTCCAGAGGTGAGAGCTCCACACATTGGGAAATATTTTGAGGGAGGCTGCACATCCCTCCTGTCTCTGCGTATGAAAGCATTTGTGAACTGGTTTGAAGATAACCCTCTCAGCGTGTGTGGGAAAGTGTTTATGAAGTTATTTGAATTCATTCACTCATTAACCTGTTCCATCGCTAATATATATTTTTAAAATAAAATAAAATAAATATTCATTTTTGTAAATTTATTATAATTTGAAATGTAAATCAATTCTTTTTTTCTTCCAGCCTTAGAAAGAAAGACAATGTGGAGCTTAAGAAAGGCAATGTGGTCATTCGGCCAAAAAGTTTAAAAACCCTGGTCCAGACCAGTGGTCTTCAAAGTGGGGGTTGGGACTCCTTTGTGGGGTTGCAGCTTCATTTTAGGAGGGTCGCCACCTTGGAATCTGGCACTGTGCACTTAAAATGAAGGTCCTGGACAGATTTACCATTCTCAGAAGGGGGGGTCCCAGACAGAAATGCTCACGTACCACTGGTCTAGACTACTGCATTTCAACTAGTAGTATGTGTCACAGTACGGAAATACACAATACAGTGTTTGGCCACAGAGGTTATTCTGCGTTCCTCTGAAGTCGCACAGTTGCATCAACAAGCATAGCATCATGTAGCAACAACTGCATCAACAACTTACTTGGAAAGACTATGGTAGCAGTTGGCAACCTGAGACCTACACTTTGAAAGGAATTTCTTGGAACCAAAAAAATCAATAGAATGCAGAAGAAAACTGATCAATGTCAGTCATTATCCCTCCCAAATTAACTCACAACAGGGACAAGCAAAGAAGTAGTAAGTAGGTAGTGTTTTATTGTAAATTAAATCCGCCCCAGTCCTAAACACTGGAACAAAGAAGTTCTAAACAAGAACAAAGAAGTTCTTCAGAACTTTCATTTATGGCAATGCCATACCTGGGAGATGTTATTGGTCTTCATCTCCGTCAGCAGATCAAACCCATGCCGGACGGTCACAGCTGGCTGCCCAGCCAACAGTCCAACCCGCATGATGGAAAGTCTTATGCGAGTTAACCAGTCTTGGCAAGTCTGGCGATTCGTATAGAAGAAAGTCCTGATAACCTTTGATCAGATGAGAGGGAAGGAACGTTCTTCATATTGAGCTGTATTTGGTTTGTTTTATCAGAAACACCACAACATAAAACAATTTGCAGTAGATATAAACAGCTTTCCTGAATCATTCTGGAATATCATTAAGTTGTCTAGTGTCACATTGTTCCACTTTAGAAAACACCACATTGTAGCCCAAATCTCTGTTAAGCAAGCTCACACACCACAACTCTTCCTGTGCGTTAAAGTAAAAGCAACATAAAGCATCTACTTCCCTTGTTAATCATGCTCTAGCACACCATTTATAATGGGTCTGACAGAGATGCAGTAACCGCTACACACTAAATGCCGTTTTCAAGAAAATGGTTATTAGTGATGAAAAGCTTTTGCACAAAAAGTATAAATAACTGATGAGAAAACATTTGCGTATCGTAAGAGTTTGGTGAAGTGGTGCAAACTGCTCCGATGAAAACAAACCTTGGGTGGGGAGGTGAGCGCATTGGCACATCCTTCATAAGCATTATACATCAATTTCTCCAAATTCTCCAGATACTGCAAAAGTAAGACTAGTCTAAGCTGGTTGCTGCCATGGCCTTCATCATTATCTGCTGTAGTCCACTGGCTAACATCTTGATCTGGGTTTAGTGTGTGGGCCGCAAGACTTCTGATGATGCCTGTAAGAAACATGCATAATGTTTCATGGTATGCAAGACCTCATACCTTATACAGTACCAAAATGTCAACAACGGTCACTCGCTATCTGTATTGTTCATTTTAAACTTTATAGAGGCAAATGTTTACTTTCCACTTGTTGTACACATATAAGTCAATAAGTGTTTTCCAGAGATCCATTACATATATTTAATGAATTGTGCCCAAAATAAATTGACATGATTACCTAACTTGACCAAAACAAATGTTATACAGGCCTGCCTTTTTAACTGCAGGTTCAGACAGAGATTTAACTCACCATGGGTTTCCTTATCTGCAGTGGAAGCCAGACCTGAGCCCCAAGACACAACCAGAATTATTCTACCATTACATTCGGGAGGCTTTCTGAGGCCAACGGAGGCCTGTGCAGGCTTCAGAACAGCTCTGCATGCAACCATGGAACATCTCCAGTCCTTTCTGGAGGTCATATTGGGCTAGATCCACAGATATCTGCAAGGATCTAGAAATGGATCCCCAGTGGATATCAAGGTCCAGTTGTACCATGATTTAGGAACTACATCCCATTTTTAATAAAATTTCTCTGACGTTACCTTCAATAGTCTGGAATGTATCCTGAGCTCTGCCCAGTGGTGTCCTCAGCTTTGATAGGACAGTAAATTGTGCCGCTTCCCAGATAGCCCATTGCCAGAGAACAGCTTCTGTCTTCAGTAAATTGCGTGGAATACTCAACTGATCACGCTTATCCAGTCTTTGGCAACTGTAAAATAACCTTTCTAACCAACTCTCCTTCCTGAAACAACAGAACCACAATGCAATTAAAACTGTCTGGGTTTGAACGTCACATTTCACAGAGAAGTTCTTTAAGAAGCAAGATATGTACAATTATCCCAGTTCTACCAGGCCTCTATTGTGAACTCCTGGGGCTGGCTTAACCAGGCCACTCTGTCTTGCCCTCCATTTTCCCTATATACAGTATGGGGTGATAATAATGCATATTCATTTTATAGGCTGGCTGTAAGACAACATCAATAAGACACGTTAAGTGTTTTGTGTATACATAGGAACCATGATGCAGCTTGGACTGTGGGTGGGATGTACAATTTTTACTGAAAAGGTGGCTGCATGTAGAACCCCAAGATTTAGAATCAACTTCTTCACTAGGCCTAAGCAAATAGCAGGTCTACTAGTTTTAAAGAATAAGGAAAGCTGTTGGTGAACCTGGGTCTTGCACACCATTTATTTATTCTGGGTCTTGTACACCATTCCCTTCATTTAAGACACAGTAAGTCCTTACCCTGATCTGTGAGAACTCCCATACAGGATGAAACTGATGATGTCGGAAAAGTCTTGTGGGTGAAAGGTATTGCTTGGAGCTTTGCTCATGTGGCTTCTTATCGCCAACGAGATCTCTTGGATTTCCATGTGAGGGTGGTTGCTGCAAACCAAGGAGAGAGAATTTATTTTTCTTCACGCTAAGAACTGACGTTTCAGGCTTCTAGAATACCCTTAATTCTTCTCTCCACCCCAAAAGAAGGCCCCGACCCACACTGAGCAAGACATGGCCCAACCTGAACCTACTATCACTGCAGATACTGAGGCCCCACCTATAGTAATAAAATACACCACTTTCTGTTTTTTAAAGGTGCATTTCAAAGTGTTCGGTGTCATATTTAGCCAGGAAGGCAGCAGTCCTCATTCAGCCTCAGTATAGCATCTATTCCAGCAGCTCTCTATGGACGTCTCCCTTGTGTTTCTTTTTAGATTGTGTCAAAGCTGCTCACAGCAAACCATTTTCCATCTATTTTCCTATGTAAACCGCCTCAAGGCTCTCTATTATGAAGTGATATGTAAATACTTCCACAGCTTTACCACTGCTGTGTGCCCAGTTCATATAAGCAGAAAGGGAAAGCCAAATCAGCCACAGTTGCTCTGATCCACCAATCTCATCATGTCAACGAGCACTAGAAAAGTGGTGGGGCTGCCACCACACCAGCAACATTATAGACTATGCAGTAGAGGAGCTGGACCATCCATTCCCCCATCCACGTTATCTAGGTCTCTGCCTTCCCAAAACTAGAATGCTTGGTCTTGGTCACTTTGGGGGAAATTTTTTTGCAAGGAGGAACAGCAGCCTAACCCTGTTTTGTTTAGTTTTTACTCCCTGCAAGAGGAGCCTAACAATCCCAGTTGATCCCACTATTGGTAGACCCATTATGGTAGACCCATTATCCCCAGATGGATTTTTATAACACTGTATGGAATATAGGTACATATTGGGCTACAATATAGTAAATACAGATCCCAGACACACACCCCAATCCCAAATTTACTTTTTAATATATTCCAGCTACTTACCTTAGTACTACATCTAAAGGAATAGATTTCAACAGTTTCCCAAAAGCTTGTCTTATACGAGCACCACTGTGGACCAGCTGAACTCGGCATACATCAACACACCTGATGTACCGAATGAAACAAACGTCACAAATGAATAAAGGGCACACCCAAGTTAGAGCAGAACTTCTGACTTTGAAACAGACCGAACTATTTAAGTACCTCTGCAGCAGGTCATCCGGCAGAGAAGGTGACAAAGCATGGAGACTACTGCATGCCTGAAGACAAATATTTACATCCTCTAGAAGAGCTGCGTGAGGGATAAAAAGATGGCAGGGTTATTATCCCATCTGAATTGTGAAACTTTGCATAATTGCTTTTGATTTTTTTGGGTTACATAAACTCAAACATAGACTATATTTAAGGAGAATAAGGATCACCTTTCCTCTAATTAACATTACAGTAAAGTTTAATTTAAATCCCTGTATCATTTCACAACCTGACATGTTAAATGAAAAGAAAGCTTGTGAAAAAGCATTAGAAGGGTGTGATTCTAACCTAGGCCGGCATAACTTATAGTCTTCCTATTCCCGAGGTGATGTAGGGAGGCAAGCGCATGTCTGTGCACTGGGCTAACCCTTCCCCAGGAGTGGCGCAAAAGTGTATTACAGCACTTCTGTGAAACTCCCATGCCAGCATGGAGACTTTTGCTGGAGCTTATGCCAGCCTAGGGGCTGTGGGTGGTGCAAGTGTTAAGACGCTGTGCCTGTTAACCAGCTGGTCAGGGTTCAAGAGCCGGGTTGGCCCCACAAGACAGGGTGAGCTCCTGTCCTTAGCCCAGCTCTGCGACACCAGCTGGATCCAATCGTATTGGCTCTGCCTTTCCACTGGACTAATTCAGTGGCGTGGAGAGGGAGGGATTTGCTGCTTGGGTAACAGCCTCTCCTCCATAACAATCCAACCCAGGCTTTCGTGCTTCGCATGCAGCATATGCAGTGCAGAGCACGATACCATAGTCTCTCAAGACTGACGGAGGCCTGCTTTTTTTAAATGCCAGCCTAACTAGGGGCTAGGATTGCAGCCTACGTCACAGCAAAGAGTCGGCAAACAACTAGTTGCAACTGAACTGTCAACATTTTCTTCTCTGAAGGAGTCCACCCCAAATCTGATCCTTTGAAACTGCAGAATCAGTCAAGAAGCTAATGGGGAAAAGCAGTGGGGAAAAGCAGTCAATGTTTTGTGAAGTGTAATATTGCTTGGACTCAAACAACTTGTTTCATACTTATGACTCTTTATTCCTTTTTTCCACCTCAGCGTATCTAGTCTACAACCAGCCCCAAAACTAATCCAAAAGTAGGCCAACCTACCCCTTTTTACATGGAGTTGCAAAACTTCTTGCTAAATTGCACAATCCATTCTACAAGTTGGACCACTTCAGACAAGGGCATTTTATTTTCATTTAGAAATGGAGGCTGGGCTTATCTGACTTATCAAAACCAAGTTCTTGATATTATCCTTCACAGCCTCTTCCCAATGCATTACTGATTGGATTGTCCTAGATCAGGAGGGACTGGGAGCCAACAGCACACCTGAAGACAGATACAGCAACTGGGTAGGAAAATATATGTCAATACCAGAGCACAAAATGAGGTTCTTACTGTTTGCTAGAAGTCCTTTGCAGAACTTATGAAAAGAAGAGAGTGAGAAGAGTGGTGCGTATGTCTCTGATTTCTTCATTAGGGCAGCCACTTCCGAGGCCCAGGTCATTAACAATTTCCTAGAAAGACGATGATAAATTTAAACACAATTAAGGTTTTGTAAGTCTTGACACGTTTTGGGGCTGATCCAGCAACACTTTTAATACTTAAATGCTCTACTTCAACCTGAGAGTTAAGAACCTCATTGGGGTCACAAAAGCCTCACTGGGTAACAGCAACTCTTCAAAGCCTGTGCAAGAAAAAGCTTAGATCAAATCTACTACTGGTTCTGACTTATCAAAACCAAGTTCTTGATATTATCCTTCACAGCCTCTTCCCAATGCATTACTGATTGGATTGTCCTAGATCAGTGGTTCTCAATCTTCCTAATGCCGTGACCCCTTTATAAGTTCCTCATGTTGTGGGGACCCCAACTATAAAATTATTTCTGTTGCTACTGCTGCAGTGCTATGCACTGGGAATAAACCTCACTTAACTGGGAATAAACCTCACTTAACTCAATAGGAATGAGTTACTTAACTCACTTAACTCAATAGGAATGACTTTCCTGGGAATAAACCTCACTTAACTCAATAGGAATGACTTCTGAGTACACATGCATAGAATGGGGCTCTAAGCCTGCAATCCTAGCACTTTCCTGGGAGTAGGCCCCACTCACTATCTTGGGACTGACTTCTGAGGAGACCTCCATAGGATTGGGAGGAGGAGGAAGCTGCTGTCTGTGGTGTGTCGGGCGCCTCCCCGCCCCCAAGGCTCCACATCGGTCTTCTTCCAGCCACAGCGGCTCCAGAGTTTCTGCCAGGTTTTCTCAGCTGGCCCCCTGCACCAGGGATCTTTAGGCGACCCCCCAGGAAAGCTCCAGGCGACCCCCAAAGGGGTCCCAACCCCCACTTTGAGAACACTGTCCTAGACTGATATCCTTGGTGGATACTTGTGAGGCCATATCATGCTCTGACCAGAAGAAAACAATAGTTACCTGGTATCATGTGTAAGATTATCCTTCTTTAGCAAGAGTCCCAAGAGATTTAGTATGATGGAAAAATGTTTCTTGGTAGCTGTGGTGACAGTACTAATGACAGCTCCATCAAACAAGGAGGGGGAGGAGGAGCTGAGGCTGCTGGATATGAAGTGGTCATGCCTAGGAAGCAACAAAAATTATTTTTAATCAGATCATAAAAGCAAACACATAATTGTCATCATTAATTTACAACAAGCAAGTAAATATGAGCCTCAATTTTTCCAATTTACTGTCCTATTTCATTGACTCCCAACTGTTTCTAGCTCAGTCTGCATCAGTTGGCAACTCCCAGAGTCAGATTTAAATCTCCACCCAATCTGGTCTCCCGCTGCTCAAAAGGCAGGAAAAACTGTCTGAAAACTGCAAGCTATGCGTTATTCACATGAACGGAATGGCTGCCTTCATACCTGGTGCAATGTGAATAGAGTGTGTAAAGCACAGCATACTGGACTTCAGGAAAGTGGACGGCTATGTCACCATGTGCAACCATCAAGTTCTTGCTCAGCAGTGCAAACACCGTTGGAGACAAGGCCCACATCTGCCAAAAGCAAGCAACAGTAAATCACAACATGCTTGTGCTAAAATTACACCATCAGTCATCACTGCTTCACTGTGACTGACCCAAGACGACACCACAACTGTTTTCAGACCCAGCCAGGTTTCCGATGCTTAACTAGGAGAAAATGCAGAGAGCCATTCAAAGTTGTGCCGGAGCGATACTCACGCCAATCAGTGAGTTCTTAGCGTTTCCTATCGTTGTCAGGGCACTAAGGTCAAATATGACAACAAACTTGGCATTGGCCACATCAAACACGTGGTTCTTGAAAGCGTCGTGCTGAATGTCAGAACAAGCCTCCGGAAGTTGCAGGCTGCAAAGGAGACTGTTCAAAGCACAGGCCATCTCGCCCAGGATCAAGCGGTAGGCCGTTTCCAGAACTGGAATGTTCTTTAAGCTCAGTACTGCTTGGTATACAGCATGTGCTGCTGCAACCACCTGGAAAGCAGAAGCCATTGAGAACATAGCATTAAAGCAAGGACTGCTGGAAAGCTAAGATTTCTTAATTACAAAGACTTAAAAATATTCCCTCCACCCTGTGATTCCATCCATCATTAACATTACTGAAGATATAATAAGTTTCAAGGCTTCCAGCACCAGTTTCTTTTCAGACAAAAGCTAACTTCCAAGGTGAAAAGTCTTCTTGAGACATTGGTCTTGTTCAGTCTTCATGTACTGGTACATGTAACTGCCAGTCGTGTCTGACTATGGGGTGCAGTGCTCACCCCGTTTCCAAGCCTTTAGAGCCAGCATTGTCCAAAGACACTTCCATGGTCATGGAGATGGCATGACTAGACGCTGAGGTGCATGGAACGCTGTTACCTTTCCCACCAAGGTGGTACCTATTTATCTACTTGCATTTATATGCTTTCGAACCGCTAGGTTGGCTGGAGCTGGGCTAAGCACAGGAGCTCACCCTGCCTTGTGGGAACCTGGATCTCAAAACCTGGCCTGCTGGTTAAGAGACACAGGGCAAAATCCAGAGTAACTATGGGGAGTCCTTGCTCCGATGTAAGAACAACTTACTCTGGATTCCAATATGAATTTCCCATAGGATTTCACTAAGTGGTGTAGTAACTACAGGTGCACGTAAAGTCTCTTACGTGCTCCCATGGTTACTCTGGATTTGGGGGACAGTGTCTTAACCACTTGTGCCACCCCTAGACTGAATTTAGTTCTCACATGAACATCTCCTAGCATAAGGAATGTTTGCTCCTCCAATTCATACACCACACACAAGGAGATAAATTATCAGATTTCCCTTCCTGGCTTAAAATAAGCCATGATCTATCATGAGCAACATCTTAAACAGGCAATCCTGGCTTATTCTAATCTAAGCCATATTCCGGCTTCTGATTCTAAATTTAAGACAACGTTTAGGAGGTACAGAAACCAGGAGCACATGTGGATTTTGAAGAAGATCTTGCATTCACAATCAAACCAAGTTTGAGGGTCAACATTAAAACACACTGAGCCAGAGAAACAGTAAGACCAACAATCTACCACTTACTTCTTTTTCCTTGTGGTAGCGAAGTGCAAGCAATTTCGACTCTGGTATAAACAGCTTCTCTATAAACGATGATGGAAGTTTTGTATTTATTTGTTCAACAATCTAAATAAAAAACACAAATGTGTCAACTCTTAAAATGTAGTACCAGTTAATACTAAGCTAAGAAACTTAACCAATAGCAGCAGAAGACTTCTACTTGAGTGACTGAGAATTCAAAACAATAAATTCACTAAGCCTTAACAGTGGTCAAGAAGATGAACAAGATATTCCAACAGCAGCTCTTAAGACCACCATCACAGCCTTTCCGAAGAAAGCTTTTAATAGGAAGACAATTCCAAAGATTTTTCTTGTTATATCAAACACTGATCCACATTATCAATGCTCAAAACTCCTTGCTTCCTCATAGATACTGCTCAGTCCTTGTTTTCCCCCACAACAGTTTCACAAGACAAGCCACTTTTTTGCCTATTCAGTAGATAGGAAACTAACGTATTTACTCGAGTATAAGCCGACCCGAGTATAAGCCGAGGCACCTAATTTTACCACAAAAAAACTGGGAAAACTTATTGACTCAAGTATAAGCCTAGGGTGGGCAATGCAGCAGCTACTAGTACTGGTCCTCTTAGCCTTCTTGGAACTCATAGGCTGCAATCCTAAGCACACTTTCCTAGGAGTGAGCCTCATTGAACTTAGTGGGGCTTACTTCAGAGTAAACATGCATAAGACAGGGTGACCAAATGCCAAGCCCAAAATTCCTGAACCCCCAGGCCACAATTCCTACCTGCTTAAAAAATTGCCAAAAAATGTATTTTTTATTTTTATAGTGTTTTTTGTATTTTGGCCATAACTTTTGACAGGAAGGAGATATCTCAAAACTGATTTTTGCATTGGATTCTGCTCTTCAATACGAATCCAATGACATATGACATGATGGGGTTTGATCCTGCCACTTTTCAGTTCACCCGAGTATAAGCAGAGGGGGCTTTTTGGGCTCAAAAAACTCAGCTTATACTTGAGTATATATGGTATACTGGAAACTGAGATTTGATCAAGATCACAAAAAGAAACTGTCTCCCCAAAACATAAATAGGTTAAGAGTAACCCTGTGGATCAGGCCACCTAGTCTGGCTTCCTGTTCCCAGTAGCTAACCTAGGACATTCAGACCAGAGATGAAGGCAAATCCCCCTCCCTGCCATTGCTGCCCAGCAGACGGCATTCAGAAGTATACTGTTAACTTTTCAAAGACATATAAAACTGCTGTATCAGTAAATCCAGATATTATGAGGGTTGTATGTACCAGCATCAATA
The DNA here is from genome assembly GCA_030015325.1 of Cryptoblepharus egeriae. NCBI lineage: Eukaryota > Metazoa > Chordata > Lepidosauria > Squamata > Scincidae > Cryptoblepharus > Cryptoblepharus egeriae. The sequence goes on along the minus strand of JAREYC010000012.1, from coordinate 1,494,093 downwards.
AGTTCAACACCGAGATGATATAATCAGTACCACAAGTCTGACAATTCTCCAGCTGGTCTAATCCATAGGTGATAACCATGTCACAGTGTATAGTCATGCTGGGATCCAAACTGCCAAGCAAGACACCAACACACTCATTGGCAGCTGTCAATACAGCCTCGGAAAAGAAGACCTGGTTTGCTGCCGTCACACATCTCATTACCCTGTACAGAACCTGGAAACAAAGGAAAGAATTACATTCAAACATTTACACTGCAGTGTTCCTTAGGTGTAAGCTAAAGCATGACACTCATCTGGTCCTGTCCCTTTCATGTTCCTTCAGCAGAAAATAAGTGGCTTGTATGGTTAGAAGTTATCAGATTTCCCACCCTGGCTTAAAATAAGCCAAGATCTGTTATGAGCAACATCTTAAACCAGGCTTATTACATTATAAACTCACTATCTTTACTTATTATAAACCATGGTATAACTATGGCTTATAATATAGGTATAACTAAGGACCATTGAAAGCAATGAAAGTAAGTTGTGACTAACCCCCAAATCCAGAGTAACAATTCCACTAGATGCGTCACCGCAAAGTAGATTTGCGTCGACGCAGTTATGGCGCCATCTAGTGGAAACATATGGGAAAGTCATATTGCAATCCACAGTAACTTTTATGTGTTGACGCAAGAAGTGCTGTAACTGCTATGGCCTGAACCCTAACCTACATTTTGTTATTTCAATGGGATGTATGATTCCCAATGTTTTCAATGCAGTATATTATGCATAATCACCAACATTGCTATAAACATTCACAGCATGAAAAATAGAAAATGAGGTTTAAAATCTGAAAGCACAGGCAGTGTAACCCAAAGAGAGTTACTTCTACATCCCATCAATTTCAATGGAAGGGATTTAAGCAAAATGCTCTTTTTAGGTCTGTCTCTGTGGCACAACCTGTCTTCATCTGTCTTTCACATAACTCAAAAAGTGCTCTCTTACATCTTCCTCTAATTGAGGTAGGCAGGCAATGCATTAATCATTAGGAAACTGGAAACAGGACTAAGATATTGTTACCAAACAAAAGGAACACTAAGAGGAACACAAACTAAAAGGAACACAAACACAACAGCCTCCTGCCAAATCTTGAACTTGCTGCCACTCAACACCTATGTTAATTTTCACTGATTTATCAGCCCAGTTGGCAAGATCACCCCACACACCAACACATCCACACACACACAAGCCTTACATCAGTGACATATGATTCAGTGATTGGTGGCCCTCGAATGGGACTGAATCGTTCTCCAATACTCCTCACCACTGTGCTGAAAACCCGGAGGAGCGCTGCCAGCTTAGGCAGTGAAACAGAGGGAGGAGGGATATCTTCATCTACTGATTCTCCAGAAGCCACATGACTGAGATCCTACATGAAAAACCAAAACAAATGCATAGTTAGCGGGTATCAAATATTAATCCTCACAAGTGATTTTAGCATTTCAGACCTTTCAACTTAAAACGTGCTCCATACAGGGACATGACACTTTAGCTAACAATTTTACTTTAAAAAGAAGGAAACTGAAGTTCAGAAGAACATCAAATTATGAAAGTAAAATTAATGCTAAAAGTAATGCTTAATAAAATTAGTAACGCTTAGTAAAATTAATAAAAATTTAATGAAAGTAAAAATTAGCAATGCTTAGTAAAATTAATGCTAAAAATATGAAAGTAAAATTAATACCTCATAATAGGGTATCAAACATAAGATTGTGGGTCAATATGGCCCCTGGAAGTTCTTCATCCAGCCCCCATTACACTCATGAGTCAGATATGGCCCTCTGTAAGCCCTTTAGTCAGCTCCTATTATGACTGGGCTCCTTCAGAGACATAATTTCAGCAGGGTCACTTCTTCCAAGGCATCACCCAAGGCATCACTTCACAGAGTACCTCTCTGAAGCTGAGCTCTGAAGTGACACCACAGCAGAAGCAGCATTGCTGTAATGCTAACCTGGCCAAGCTCTGCCATGTCTTGGAGAATATGATCACAACTTATTGTTTGCAGCTGTTGAGTTCCTACTGAGAACAAAGTGCTTTTTCTTAAACATCATCTGCTTAATAATGTCCCTTCTGGTCCTCAGCAAGTGCCAAGAATGCTATTTGGCCCATTTCACAAAATGAGGTTGGCATTCCTGTATTAGGGAATCTCACTCCCCAGCCAGCATCCACCTTTCCCCCAAATCACAATAGACCACATTCAATTGACACCGGAAGGGAAAACCAACATCTGATAACACATAATATATTTCCTTTTAAAATGCTTAAGAGACTCATGTTTTGTACCTCAGCATAAGCTTCCATATCTTCTAGAAACTGACCCAGAAGCGTGGTGGAAAACGCAAGGTCAGCTACCCAAAACGGTTCCAGGCTCTGTAACCACCCTATATAAACAGGTTAGAACAATGAAATGTTACACTCAAAGCTTAAGAAGATCCAACATAAAAGCTAAGGGAGACATAAAGCAAACAATTAGAATACATAAATTCTAAATTAAAAATATTGAGGGCACAATCCAGAGTAACTACGGGAGCACATAAGAGACATTATGTGCATCCGTAGTTACTGCACCACCTAGTGGAAACCAATGGAAAATTCATATTGCAGTCCAGAGTAACTTGTTCTTACCCTGGAGCAAGGACTCCTCGTAGTTACTCTGGATTTCTCCCTAAATCACTCTATAAAATCCCTTAGAGATATATGCTTCAGAAAAGAACTTATTAGGAAAACTATAAGAGGTGCATGATCCCCCTGTTGAAAATGAAATTACTTGTAGAGGTAAAGGGGAGAGAAGAAATAATGGAAGGAGGCTCCCACTGAAACTTGCTTTACAATTAAAGGGTGTATGTCTGACATGAGAGCCATAGCAGGGTCAAAATACTAAGGATCCTTCAAGATCCACCATGGTTTTGCCCTGTTTGGAGCATCTCACCCATCCTACTTTTGGGAGAAAAAAGAACAGCAGTGACAGGCTACATCAGTGGTCCCCAAACTAAAGCTAAAGCACAGTTTGGGGGGCCACCGACATAGCCTGTCACTACTTTTCTTTTTCTCCCAAAAGTAAGACGGGTAAGATGCTCCAAACGGGGCCAAACCATGAGGCTTAGAAAGTCACTAAAACAAAGAATAGGCCTAGAGAGGCACCACTGGATGACACCAGCCACCTCTTCTTATGGGTTCTTAAAGGGACTGCCATCTTGAATTGCATCTCACACTATTCAAGATGGGAACGCTCTAGGAGATCCATGCAGTGGCGCCATCACAAAAAAAGGCTCCGTGACAACATGGTGCCATAATTATGGCAAATTGGAAGCTATAGAGGCATACTAAGAAGCTCAAACATCCAGGCTCTAAATTGATTTTAAAAATTAACTGCTCTCGCCAGCCAGTCTCCTCCCCTTCCTGTTCCACTCAAGTCAGGAAGAGAAGGTGCAACAGGTGACATGTCACTGGGTGAATAGAGACTTGGTGGGACAATAATGTAAAAGGAACAGTGTTTGAAACATTGCCAAACCCTACAACCCAGAGTAAACCTGCAATCCAGAGTAACTTCCTCTTATGGGAAGATGTAAGGGGCACTTACTCAGAATTGCTCTATGCATTTCCCATAGGTTTCCCATAGGTAGCACTGCAACTACGTCGGTGTAAAAGGTCCTGTAGTTACTCTGGATTGCAGCTTTCGTTACCAGAAACAAAATGAGCTACACTAGAAATAGAAGGTTTTGGCTTCAAGAGGGAAGACTAGAAGCAAACAAAGCCCACCGCATGCAACTCTTTTAATGGGTTTTCAGACTTACCAGACACTTGCTGAGTCAGAGAAGGTTTCTGAGTGTGATCAATATGCCAGCCAACTAATATGTCAACTGTGTCCTTGGAAAGCAATACCAAAAAAGAAAATTAATCAATTTTATAAAACATGAACATGTCTTATCAAATATCACCATTAGGAAAATAACCAACCAGCCAAGAAGGGTGAAAGTGCTTACCCTGAAGTTTGTGCTGAAAATATGAGGGTAACATCGGGACACAAGAAGGATGCACTTGACACATTTGCACAGCAATTCTGGGGTATCCACATTCTCCAAGATAGACTGCAGGCTTGTCATTACAAGCTTTGAAAGGGAAAGAAGAGATTCACCCAAATATTATTCAGATGATTCAAAACGTTACTTAGTAGTTGTTTTCAAAGCCAGAAAAAAACAATAGTTCAAATTTTTTATTCTTACTTGCATTACAGATGAAAAGGCTTTCTTCTCTCCCACAGTCTCCAAAGCTTTGTAAGTTGCACACAAATATAGAAGTTTAACTTCATCTTTAGTGGATGAGCTAAATTTGCTAAAAATCCATTTAAAGATCTTCTCCGCCTCATAGCTTAGAGAAGCACAAAGGAGGCCGAGACAGCAGGCTCCCTCCTGCCTCAGTTCCTGAAGCAATTTACTACTGCAAGTATCAGAAAAGAAAAGAAAAATACAACAAGAAGCATTAAAAACTGCTTGTCCTGCACATTCAACAGTTAAATCCAATCAAGACATAAACACACACTGAGAAGTGTTTATAGCAGTGGCGCTTGATTGACTCTGAGCTCAATCCTAACCATGTCTACTCAAATGTAAGACCCACTGTGTTACTCTCAGAAAACTGTCTTTAGGATTGCAGCCCTAGTTAGTATACGGCATCAGTTTGCATCAGAGACATTATGGCAAGATGGAGGAACCCCGCGCACACACACAGCCCCCCAGAATACCTATCTCATGATAGCATTCTCTCCACTCCCCAAACCTACATAAGCCCCCAAGCAGAAATCTGAGAGATCAGTGGCTGATGTGCAATGGGAACAGTAAAACTTCTAACCCCCACCCCAAAAGAACTAAGTGAAAAACCTTTACCCTACAATCCAGAGTAACTACGGGAGCACGTAAGAGACATTACGTGTACCCGTAGTTACTATACCATCTAATGAAAACCTATGTGAAATTCATACTGCAATCCACAGCAAATTGTTCTTACACCGGAGCAAGGACTCCCCGTAGTTACTCTGGATTGTGCCCTACGTCTGCTTACAGTCCCTTTCTCACAAACCATCTTACCTCTCATTAAGCACATCATGTATGGCAGTCAAGATATTATCCAGTTGTTTAACAAGCACCTGCAATAGATAAACCCGGTTTTCATAATCCTTGCAAGTACCATTCAAGATCAGGCTACCTTTGTGCAAAAATGTTAACAGAGTTTGACACTCTTATTTTACAGCAAGACTTGCTATTAATTACAACTGTCTGTTTTGGGCAGCCCCATTGCTTTTTTGGTGACCGTTACTATGACCAAAATGCACACAACTTTCACCATGAATAGGTTTAGCAACAATGTCTTCCACTAAAACAGGACAAATATATGGACACCCACCTACTCACACATGCTGATCTGAGTACCAGACACGTAAAAGCAGGTCACAGAATAAGCATGCTCCAGGAAGCTTGGAAAGTTCCTGCCTCTAAGCTATTCTGTCAGTTATGTTATCAACTTTTGATCTATTGCACTAGCATTTGGGGGCAAAAGAACGGCTCCTGCAGACATGCAGGAGTAAGATTAAGGGGAAGATTCTGCACACTTCCTCTTTGGATACTCCCGCCTGCCATGCTACACCCTGCAGCCACTCTGAAGAGGAAAACCACCATGGCTCAACCCACAACATCAAAATTAGCAATCCCCAGTGCTACAAATGTTACTTAACCAGTTTGTTCTCTGGTTGCTGAATGAATTCTTTCAACTGCTTTACAGTAGCCAGTCTCCGGTCTCTGTCGTCTTCCCGAGTAATCCTCCGAAGAAGATTTGACAGTCGAGACTCATCAGAGTAAGACAATGATCGCTCTGAAAATGAGAATGCAGTATATAAACAGCAATCTTTAAGTATTCAATGTTTAAAAACAAGGAAACTAGCGGGGGGTGTTAAGCTTATAGGCATAAAAATAGGGCATTATAGTCACATGAGTAGTAACAGACTGGATAAGTCAAGAGTTTCATGTCAGTTTCTTGATTAGGCTGCATTCTTTGGGTGCCACGAGACGTAGGCACTGAGAATCATTTTCCTATGACGGGGTCCCCCATTTTCTGAACGGTTTGTTTTCTGACCGTTCTTCTCTTTCAACACTTTTCAGTTTTATCCAGGACTCACTCATTCAACACATGCCTCTCTCTCTCTCTCTCTCTCTCTCTCTCTCTCTCTCTCAAAGCTATACTTCTCTTCCCTGATGTTGATTTGCTTGTGACAGGGTCATCACAGTGTTTTTGGCATTTCCTTCGGACTTTCTTCAGTAAATAACCATCATTCCAATACATAGGATATTGTTCATTTAGTGTGTTGTGTATTTTGGCTATGTGTTCATAAATATGTATAATTTAGGATTTTGCAGGTGATATTTATGTCGTTTTTGGTGGCCATTTTGCCTTTGCAAACTGAAAAAAACTGGATTCCACTTTTCAATGGTTTTACCTTTTGGACAGTGCACCAGTCCCTAACCTGTCCAATAAGTGGGGAATGCCAGCACAATCTTTTTTCCTTGCCACCCCATACTTTTAAGATGGCTCATGACAAGAGGGAATGCATTTGGGTTGAGGTCTTTGAGTGGGTAGGTACCAGCCTGCTGCTGGTTTGCTGGTATAGCAAAATGGGGCAAAGCCCTAGTCCCATTTTCCTTATGACAATTCCCTGCACATGGCCCCTGATGACACATCAAGAACTAGCACTACCCTCTAGCACTGAGGAGTCAAAGGCCAGCAAGGCAATCAGCCAGCTGCCCAGCTCCACCACCACCCTGGACAGCAGAACTTCTTTCGCTTCAGGTTGACACGGTCCTTACCCTGTGTTTTCCTCATGTCTTTTGTGACTAAAGCACGATTTCCATGCTGAACACTGGTAAAATCAGGGTTGGTCACATTGTTAACTCTCAGCTCTTGCCCCAACGACTTCCGACCATATGTATTTTCCCCAGATCCTCCATTGACACTGTAGCCACCTGGGTTTTAACAAGAGATTTAAAAACACACTGATTCTTTTCACCTGGGATCATGTACTCCCGCTACTTTCCACTTTGGTAGTAAAAGTCTAAATCAGGGGAGTCTTAACCCTGGCCAAAGGGCCTCCATGTGGCCCTCAGCAAGACCCCTTCCAGCCAGCCCCTGGGCAAGCCTCCAATATACTATTATTTATTTAATTTATTTAGTGAATTTGTACTCTGCCTTTTTGGGCCATGGCCAACTGAAGGCAGCTAACAAAACAAATTTTAAAAACATTAATAAAAAACCTTTAAAAACATACATAGATTAAAAGCAACAATAACCTCCCCAATGTATTATATGTAAACTTATTCAAATTTAAAATGTTTTCTAAGATGTTTGAAAAATTCTGAAATGTTTTAAAAATTTCTGGCCCCTGAACATAGTGTCAGAAAGATGATGTGTCCCTCCTGCCAAAAAGTTTGGACACCTGAGGTCTAAATAATAGGTTATTTGGGGTGAACTCTTAGGGTTATCCTGGACTCATATCCTTACCAGGTTGTCACCCTCTGATCTTTTCCAAACAAATGTGGACACTTCTTAACCTAATAACGTTTTTCCACATAGCTTTTTTTCCTTCTTTTTTGGATATGCAAAGCACCACATGTATCTTATATTGAGGAAATCCTAACAGCCCTATAAGGTGAATAAGGGCACAATCCTAACCATGTCTACTCAAAAGTAAGCCCCACTGTGTTAAATGGATCTTACTCCCAGGAAAGTGTCTTTAGGATTGCAGCCTATGTATCATTCCCATATGATGGGTTGGGAAGATGAGGTTGTAAGGGAGTGGCTTGCCTAAGGCCAGAGTAAGGTCATGGCAGAGATGAGACTCATGCCAGGGAAGTCCAAATCGCCAACTCATTTGTTTATATTATTTATTTTCCTAGTCCAGAATATCTAGTATAAATATTTAAAACTGAGGTAACAATCTAGATAAAACATTTCTAGTCAATGGCAATTTGAACATAAAATTTAAAAATTTGAACATAAAAAAATTAAAATGCTTATATCATATTATATTGGTCCAAAAAACAGCGGTCTGAAAAGCTTTATCATTGGCCAGAAACATATCCTCCATTGTACATGGACCATTAAGATTGCAGCACATCAATAAATGTTCAGGGCTCTGCAGTTCCCCACATTCACAACTTCCATCTCCTATGAGGTAGCCCCAAGTCTTTAGGTTGTCATTACTTGGCCACTACAGTCACTAGCTCTTGCTGCCAACTATTTTACTTCTGATCCATTAAAGGGAATGCTAGAAAACCCCAAGAAAGCCCCATTTCATGAGCTGGAAGTTTTTTCTAACTTCCATAACCCCCTTGAGTGCACACAGTGGCACTTGCCATAAAACGTTTAGCTATCACTGTATTATTAGCCAGGAAAGAACATCCAGAACCCCGTTTGGGCCACAATCTGACATCAAATTTGAACAACCCTGGTTATTACAAATATATGTGATATACAATATATTATATTCACACTTCTGAGTGGACCACCATATCCTTGCTCCAGATATTTTAATGGCTCCCAAGCAAATGCAGACTGTCCTTGCAAATATACATTTCCACCCGTAACCAATGCCCAATTATAACTATATGATCAAGATGTTGGATGATAGTAGTAGCCAGACTATAAACCTATCTAAGTAGCCTACATACCTTTTTCTTCATTCTGTATGTCCGTGGTGGCTCGGATATCATCATGCCTATGTCGAGACACCACAGTTGAATTTGAGGGTTGTAATCCATAAGAGGAAGAACCACTCCGATCTCTGGACGAAGAGTATTTTAAATTCTCTTGGTCTGCTGCAGTTCTACAAAAAAGAAATCTGTATTTTTTCAGTGTCCTACACGACCTAGTCACATTTGAGAACATAAGAAGAGCCTCCACTGGATCAGGTCAAAGGCCCATCTAGTCCACCTTCCTGTATCACACAGAGGCCTACCAGATGCTTCAGGGAGCACACATGATACCTGCATCCAGGTATCCTTCACTATCACCAACCCTATCTATAATATTTAATCTCCAGGTAAAAACAATTGAATAAGTTAGAGAAGATTAAAATTCTTTATTAAAGATTATTAAAGAATCATTATAACCACCACCAATGGTTAAACCAACACCTTCCAATACAATACAACCAACAACCAACACCTTCCAACACAATACAAACCAATACAACCAACACCTTCCAAGTAATTCTAAAGTTTATGAGATGTGTCAAATCTTTTTAAGAGAAGCATTTAAAAATCAATTTATGCAAAATTTTATTCTGATCACATAATTCAGTTTTTATTTAAAGGTTTGTGACACATGGGCAATAAGCTTCTTTTTCAGGATTAATAGTACAATATGGTGCAAGTTTAGTGTAATTCTGCAAGAGGAGTTAAAGCTATTTTCAGCAGGATTCTCTCCCAGGCATGTGTAAAGCATTGCAGGCAGAAGTGCATCAGGCTCAGTTTCAGACAACTTCGGGGGGGCGGGGGAGGCGGAATAAAATAAGAGCATCTATGTGATTTTTTTGACAAGTTATTTATAGAGTTATCCCAAGTATAATGTTTCCTATTGTGTTAGGACAATATATTTAAATTCCAATGCTCTTTAAAATCAAATGTTAAAAAAGTAGATGATGCTACAACACAGACTACACAATCTTAAGCATGCTTACTCCAGAAGTAACTCTTGTTAAATTCAATGGGTCCTACCCTATGGTAAGTGAACTCAAAATTGCCACCAAGGGATGCAAGTCAGGGAGGAGGCTAGCTACAATAGTCATCCAATCTATGTAAGTTGCAACAGACTAAAACTCTGCCTTTGGCAGCAATTAGCTCAGCTGTCTGGGAATCCGTGAAAGCGTTGGCTGCATTTTCTCTTCTGAAGGGTCACTGCTTTCAAACAGCTCACCTGCCCTCGTACCAAGAGTCTCTGCTTGTCTTTGGCTGAGTCCTGGAGGTGTGGGAAAGACAAGGATCTAAACACAAAGACAGGCAGAAGCTTCATAAAGCAGAATATCCAAAGAACAGGGAAACAAGGATAAGAATCCAAATAGTGCAGAAAAATAGGGTGAGGGGCAGGCATCAAGAAGAAACACTGGAAAAGAGAATGGACAGAGATCAAGGGGGAGGAAAACTAGAGAAATAAATGGGCAGAAAGGAGCCATATTTGTGGCTAGGTTCATATAGTCTATTTGAAATAAGCAGCCAAATCTCTGGCTGACTGGATTACTGCTTTACACATTTATCACACTGCAGAATTTCATACTAAAATCAGGCTAAACACACACACAGCTGGTCCCCAAGGGCATTTGCTCAGGAGACAACACAAGGTAAATGCAAGATCATCAACTTCCCATGTGTAGCATTTTTGTTATATACCTGGGATGCTCCAAACTGCATTTTGTTCCTCTTCTGAGTTCTCTGGTTTCCAAAGCATTTCTCATCTTGATATAACCTTTTCAACAATCCTGTCGGGCAACCACTCCCATGTTGCAAGTGGAAAGGCTGAGAAAGAACAGCTGGCCTAAGGCCACCTAAGGAGTTCGGGACAGAAGTGAGATCTGAACTGGGGGCTGTCCCAATACACAGCTCAATCTTGTTTGAAGCTGCACAAATTGTCACTATCCAGATAACCAGAAACCAAGGACTTTCCCTGCCTTGTGCTTCATGACTTATTTCCATGCCAGCTCTTTCCAGCACACATGCTACAGAAAAACCATGCTTAACTATATCCCAAATCCTGATTCAATATGTACAGGCATTCTCCGCTTAAGGACCAAAGCACCATCCAAAAGTAAAAACAGTGGAAAAGTGGAACCCATTCTTTTTTTTAGTTTATACATTTTCTTCCATGTTTTTTGAGCTAGCAAATTGCAAATGCCCCTTTGATCTTGTAAATTCATGCAGGCACACAGTATTGGCACCCATCAGTCTCGAAAGACTATGGTATCGTGCTCGACACTGTATGCAAAGCACGGCCTGGGTAGATTGATATGAAGGATAGGCTGTTACGCAAGCAGCAAATCTCTCCTCTCCACGCCACTGAAATAGTCCAATGGAACGGCAGAGCCAATACGATTGGTTCCAGCTGCATTGCAGAGCTGGGCTAAGAACAGGAGCTCACCCTGTCTTATGGGAACCCAGGTCTCGAACCTTGGCCTGCTGGTTAACAAGCACAGTGTCTTAACCACTTTTAAAGCAGGCCTCCTTCAGTCTTGGAAGACTATGGTATCATGCTCGGCGCTGCATACGCTGCATGCGAAGCATGAAAGCCTGGATTGGATTGTTATGGAGGATAGGCTGTTACCCAAGTAGCAAATCCCCCCTCTCCACACCTCTGAATTAGTCCAATGGAAAGGCAGAGCCCATACGATTGGATCCAGCTGTCGTCGCAGAACTGGGCTAAGGACAGGAGCTCACCCTGTCTTGTGGGTCCGACCCGGGTCTCGAACCCTGGCCTGCTGGTTAACAGGCACAGCGTCTTAACCGCTTGCACCACCCACAGCGCACTTTATGTAAATGGGATTCTCATTAACTCGTTCAAGAATGGGATAAGACCAGGAGCAACAACATGGAGGAGGGTAGTTTTGGCCTTTAGAACAGAAGAGACAGGGTTGAAAGAGTGAAAAGTGCATTGAATGAATGAGTTCTGGGTATAACTGTTGAAAGAGTGGATCCTCAGAAAACGAACCATCAGAAAGTGGGGGATATTTGTATTTATACCAGCAGCACCTCTTCATGGACCAGAAGGAGAAGAGAGTTAAAGAAAAGCATCCTCAGAGAAGGACGCCTGAGGACAGAAGCAGTACTGAGAAAACCAGTACCGAGAATGCTCATTCAGGGTGGCTAAAAACAAACTTCTTTCACTTGACTGCCTAGACATTCAAGCAAGATTATCAGATAGTCATTGAGAAATGCTGGGCATTTTCCTCAAGGAGAAGCAGTATTGGGTTGCATGTTGTTCCTGTACCTACACAGATGTCACCAGAAATGAAGACACGCAACACACACTAGGACAAATAAACAGAGGGAAACAAACTTGGCTAGCAGTTCTGCCATTTATATGGTGCAATCCTCTGGGACTGAAGAGCAAACAAATAAATGCACCTGTCATTATTATAGGCTATTTCAAGATTATACTGGCACATATGATTCTCAATACTAGAAATATTCAGACCTTCCTGCAAGATACCTGGGAGGTTTTCTTTCATCAACTATAAGAAACTGCATGGGTCCAATATTAACCACTTCCTGACTGTGATGACATACAGTTTTGTTAAGGTAACCTAAGACTATTTATAGGGCAAAATGAAAATTACAATGCGTAGCAGTAGATTTTTAGGAGAACCAGAAGCTTCCTGTACAAATCTTGGCCAGCTAAATAAGCAGAAATTCTACATGGGAAACTTTTTTCAAGTTGCTGGAAGATAAGCAGGCCTCTGTCAGTCTTGAAAGATTATGGTATCGTGCTCTGCGCTGCATACGCTGCATGCAAAGCACGAAAGCCTGGGTTAGATTGTTATGGAGGATAGGCTGTTACCCAAGCAGCAGATCCCCCTCTCCACGCCACTGACTTAGTCCAATGGAAAGGCAGAGCCAATACGATTGGATGCAGCTGGCGTCGCAGAGCTGGGCTAAGGACAGGAGCTCACCCTGTCTTGTGGGGCTGACCCGGGTCTTGAACCCTGGCCTGCTGGTTAACAGGCACAGCGTCTTAACCGCTTGCACCACCCACAGCCCACTGCTGGAAGATAAAAGTACAACAAATACACAGGTATATTTCATTCCACGCAGAAACAATCAAATGTGACCAAATATCTTTCTACAGTATTTATAAACCACTTTTCAACTAAAAAGTTCACAAAGAAATTTACAAAGAAAATGGAAAAAATTAATGCCTAATGGGTAATAAGGGACTTTCAAAGCTCCTGCCTACAAAGATGTGCACTTTCATCACTAGTTGAAAACTCCCATACCCTCCAAATTACCAACACAGTGGCGCAGAACATCTCTCTCAATATCCTATATCCTATCCTCAATATCCTATTTAAAAATAAGGTGTCTCCACCACAGAAGTTCAACACTTTGATGAACTTTCACTTTCTTGACTTGAAAACTGTTTTCAAATTCTTGCATTTGTTTACAGCTACAGTGTCGCCTCACGTAAGAAATTTAATTCATTCTGGAGGCATGTTTGTTATGTGAAACATTCTTTACATGAAGCGGATTTTCCCATAGGAAATAATGGAAACTCAGACGATTGGTTCCACAACCCAAAAAAATATTTATAGAAAAATATTAACTGGATGTAAAAATGATGACAAAACACTGGAATTGAATTCAAAACATGCATTCAATGTGCATGATCCTATGAAGTCAACTTAGGCTGCAATCCTATAGACACTTTCCTGGGAGCGAGCTCCATTTAACACAATGGGGCTTACTTCTGGGAAGACATGGTTAGGAGACTGTAATCAAAGATACTTTCTTCTGTAATCCAAGACACCTTCCAAGTGTCTCCCCACTTTCTCCTTCTCTCCATCCTGAGTCTCTCTCTCCCCTGCTCCCCTCTGGCTAGCCCTGAGCTGCTTCCCTCTTCTCCACTGCTCTTCTCTCCCTCTGCCCAGTGGATGCCCAGCCACAGGAGGAACAGCGCAGAAGTGTTGCTTTTGCTATGGGCACGCGCGCTAGGCAGCCCTGACACTTTTTAAAAGGGCTGCCGGCCAGCGGGTCTGCCCCAACTACCAACGAGTTTGTTTGTTACGTGAAGCACAGTTTGTTACGTGAAGCAGAATCTTAGAGAAATTTTTGTTACGTGGAACATGCTTTAGGTGAGGCATTTGTTATGTGAAGGCGCCACTGTATTTTACTGCAAGAACATTTTGCCTTACGAACTTAGCTCAGTCCTTTCACAATTATTCAACTAAATTCATCTGAGCTCTTGCAAAGACAGATAAAGCACAAGCATGAAACCATGCAACGAGCCCACAGATCCCTACTCCTTTGAGACTGCCAAGTGTTTCAGATGTACAAGCAGGATATCATCCTTACAACCACCCTGGAAGGCAAGTACCATACTACAGCTGGGAAGCTGAGGCTGAAAATGGACACTGCCTAAAGTCATTCTCTGTGTTCATGGCACAAACAAGACTAGAACCAGGAAGTCTAATCTATCACCCAGGGCCAAACCACACAATCACAGAAATGCATGCACCAGGCACATGTTTCCAACCAGAAGCACCTCCTTTTTCCCCTTAAATAAAAAATGACAAGTGGGAGTGTCAGTCAGAATTGGAGTGCCCAAAGAGAGGGAGGATCATTCTCCCTGTCGCAGGGTATATTTTAGTTCTTTGCACCCCTTGGAGACAAATCTTTGGATTCCAGTGTGATTTTGGGTGAAAAATTGAACATGAGGAGCTCTGGCATCACAGTGATGTCACTTCCTGTTTGATGTCTCTTCTGGCCATGACATCACTACCAGGTTGATGACATCACATCTAGGGGGGTCCCAAGCTGCAATACTTAAGAAACACTGCACTACCCAGGGGTCTCTAAATATTTTGGCAGGAGGGCCACATCATCTTTCTGATACTGTGTCGGGAGCCAGAAGGAAAAAAGGATTGATTTGAATAAATGATAAATAATAAATACATTTTCTTATTAGTGACAGAACTTGGGAATGAATGAATTCAAATCAGTTCATAACCACTAACCAACACAGAGTGGGTAGTCTTCAAACCAGTTCATAGGCACTTTCATACACAGAGAGAGGAGGTGTGTGCAGCCTCTCCAGTGCTCAAGATACCCACCCGAGGTGCAGGGAACAGAGCTCCCATTGCCTCTGGAGGATTACAGGACTTACCCAAGGGCCAGGTGGAGGCTTGCCAAGGGCCGATACCTGCTCACAGGGCCAGGGTTTGGAGGCCCATGCACTACACTATCCTAGTTCACAGAATACCCTCCATTTGTTCTTCAATTCCAAGTACAGTGGTACCTTGCTTAACAAGCTTTCACATAACAAGCAAAAATTTCCCAAGAAATCCTGCTTCACATAACTAGTTCTGCTTCACTTAACAAGCAAGCACACTATGGGCACGCGTGCTGTGCAGCCCTGACACTCCGCATGGAGGCTAAAAGGGCTGCCGGCCAGCGCTGCTGCCTCTAACTGCCCCCAACTTGGGGGCAGTTGTCCAGAGGTGCCAGAGGCAGCTGTCCCTAACTGCCCCCAAGTGTCCCTACCAACCATCTTGAACCTCCAGCAGCAGCCTAGGTAAGCCTCCCAGGAAAGTGTCTTTGATTGCAGTCTCCTAACTATGTCTTCCCAGAAGTAAGCCCCATTGTGTTGAAAGGGGCTTACTCCCAGGAAAGTGTCTTTAGGATTGCAGCCTAAGTAGACTTCACAGGATCATGCACATTGAATGCATGTTTTGAATTCAATTCCAGTGTTTTGTCATCATTTTTACATCCTGTTAATATTTCTATATGGATATTTTGGGGGTTGTGGAACCAATCATCTGAGTTTCTGTTATTTCCTATGGAAAAATCTGCTTCACTTAAAGAGCGTTTCACTTAAAGAGTATGCCTCTGGAACAAATTAAGCTCTTTATGTGAGGCACCACTGTACTATTCTGCAGCACCTGGAAAAATTGGCCAGCTAGGTATCATATTACCCAACATTAGCCCATCCTACCCTACAACACATTCTGTCTGTTTAAAAGAACCTGATCTTAATTAGCACAAGTGAAACATGCAGTCTCATTTCGCAAAGGAAGATAAGGAGGCAGACCAGCCTCCTCAAGCAGAAACCCAGAGAATATCTGAACAGATGTCAACAGCAAAAGAGGTAGGGAATTTGCTCCCCAAGTGTCAGTGTTGGATCAATGCCCTCAATTAACAACATTTCTCAGCTAGGGTGGATCAACCAAAAATGGGGAGTGTCAAGTATTTGAAACATCTAATAGCAAAAAGAGGCTAGATTAGAACGAGAGATCAATAGTTAATTTAAAAAATATGAAATTAAGTTCTACTTATATGAATAACTTATTGAAATTTAAAATTATACACTACAACTCAGTTTCTTCAGCACCAAAATAAATTCCACAAGTGAACAGTGCTATGAACACCTTCTGACTTTTACTCAAAAATTCATTTACATATTATATTAAAATGAATTTTTTCCTAATTTAAAAGCATGCAAAAAATAATAAAAGAATCATCACTACACATACGTAAACAAAAAAGAAACAGCAGTTCATTGAGTATTTGTATAAACCATTTAGGGAAAGAACCATAAAGTTCTTTATTGACTTAATAGAGAAACATACAAAATATTACAATTTCTGGAATCTGTAGCAAGATCTAAAACAGTTCCAGGTAGTCAAAGATGACGAAGAATATTTATATATTGTTTCTCAAGTTTTTAAAGAATTTAAAAATGGTTCACACAGGAAAATAAGGAAAATGAACTATGTTAGCTGACCACAGCACAAGGAGGTTTCCAAAATGAGATTTAGAAATTGCATATTTCTGTACCATCCGGCCCCCAATACCATACAGCAACTCAGTTCAGAAGTAAGAGTGCATCCAGAGTTAAAGCAGGCCTCTGTCAGTCTTGGAAGACTATGGTATCGTGCTCAGTGCTGTATACGCTGCATGCGAAGCACAAAAGCCTGGGTTGGATTGTTATGGAGGATAGGCTGTTCCCCAAGCAGCAGATCCCCCCCCTCCACGCCTCTGAATTAGTCCAATGGAAAGGCAGAGCCAATACGATCGGATCCAGCTGGCGTCGCAGAGCTGGGCTGAGGACAGGAGCTCACCCTGTCTTGTGGGGCCGACCTGGGTCTTGAACCCTGGCCTGCTGGTTAACAGGCACAACGCCTTAACCGCTTGCACCACGTGAAATATTATTGTAGTTCCATTTTTTAACATTAAAAACAGTTTCAGAAGGGACTTAAATCAGGATTGTGATTAGCATGGTCAACACTTTTTCCCCATCCCATATATCCTAAAGACAGACACACGTAGACCATGAAGCTAGGTCCCTGCGCTCAAGAGAACTTCAGACTTGAGTTTCTTGAAATTCCCTGCAGGTTGCACTGCAAACTACTTTTGTAACAAAAGGAATTTCCAAAAGCTGTGACAGAGACACAGCTTTGCTTCAAAGAGGAAAAGTCAAATTCCCACTGTCCAAGGCCAAACCCCTAACATGCTTCTTTCTTAGAATCACAACATGCCTCATTTCAAGTGACTGACCTTTATCAGTGAGGCAGACAATACAGTAAGAGAAAATACCAATATCAACCAAGTAGAAGTTTTGTGGATTTTATACACATGCCAATTTTCAAGTAATGTGATTAACACAACCCACTTATCACCTATAGAATAAAAATAGAAATGTGACAATTACAAAGAAACAACTCCATTATTAAACTGAGAAATAATATATAATGAGCAAAAATGTTAAATGTTAGCAAATGATCTGACAAAAAATCTAGTTGCTGTGGGCAACTTGTGGGAGGCTGAATGTAGACCTCAGACTATAGTTTGGAAACCCCGACTATAACTGATCATTACACCTTTTCTTCCTTGATATTAGTTTTATTACACAACCAACAAGAAAAAGATGGGGTAATAGACTGAGTTCGGATTTCAAAGCCCCCGTCTTGAAAGCCAAATGAGTGACCAGTCACTTTCTAAGTGTATCGAAACCTACCACAATGCAGATAGGATAACACAAAGGAAAGTTAACACAGGAGGAGGGAGAACCATGTCTTCCCATACAACTCTGAAACTCACTGGGCAATTCTGGGCCAGCTGCTCTCTCTCAGCCTAGCGCACCTCACCAAATGGTTGTACAAGTTAAGAGATAACAAGAGGAAAGTGTGTATTTGTGGATTTTCTTTCTATTTATCAAGAACTGATATCCCAATGTGTCCACCCACATGGCTCTACAAGGCAGAGTGAGCATGAGACTGTCTGCATGCAAGCCATGCGCTTAACCACTGAGGCACGGCCCTTCCCAAAGGACAGATTTTCTAAAAAGTGATAAAATAGTAATATCTGGAAATACCACTTTTATAAAGCACAACCCCCATAAACAGCCTGAAAGTGACATTATTTTACTAAATCAGTAGCATTAATTAGTTTTCTTCCTCACCCAATATGCTGCCCTGCATTCCTTGAACAGCATGGTTCTATTTTTAAATTTGATAAAGTAAAATCAGAAAATACCCTATTAAGCACACAAATTCCTCTCTCTCTCTCCCTTGCATACTCTGACTTCAGCATGACAGACTTTGAACAAACATATACCTGTAACAAAAAATAAAGATCAGGAAATATCCACCATGCAAAGCACACCTCATTTGCTTTCATAGCCTTATTTCAAAAAGAGCAGTATGTCTGTACATTCATACCCATAATCTAATTTTTTCCTTTAAAATACCCACTATAAAAAAATAAAAATAAAAAATACCACACACACATGAGTAGAGTATGTAGAGAATGAGTAGAGAATGAGTAGAGTAGCCTTATATATACAGTACATACACACTTCTGTATCATTTCATAAAGTGACAAGAAACTTGCACGTGTTTCACACTCACAGATACCTTGTGGGGCAGCCTCACTTCAGAAAGAGGAACTAGTTTTACCAAAATGTATTTGTGCACACAAGACAATCCAGAACCACCCTCTCTCCAAAGAAGGAACAAACTAGTCAAGGCAAAGAGAGGTCAAAGTCCCTCTTTGCACCCACCAACAAGTGAGGTGCAAGGGAATGGAAACAGGGTGCAGGTCTATACGGGTCCTGTGTGCTCCTTAAGGCATCTGGTGGGCCACTGTGAGATAAAGGAAACTGGTCTTGATGGGCCTGTTACCTAGTCCAGAAATGTTCTTCTGAGGTTCTGATGCCTTCCTGGTAAACATGCTATGTGTGGGATTAATCAGTATAACTTCTTGTTATAGGATGTGGTACCTGGTCTAGAGCCTTTAAAAGGGGATGTAGAAAAAGTCCATCACAGCTTACAAGCCAAGATGGGTATGTGTAATAGGCTACTTCTAGAACCAGGATATCTCAGAATGTCAGGAACAGGGACATGGCAACAGGATGCAAGGATCACCTGGTGGGCCATTGGCCAATCCAGGAAGCTGGACTAGATGGGCTTTTGACTGAGCCAACAGGGCTTTTCATATGTTCCCATGTATTCCTACTCAGCAGCATTCTGGGACTACCTTTTGTCTTATGTGTGGCATTAGTCTGTGGAACTCCTTGCCACAGGAGGCAGTGATGACATCTGGCCCAGCTGTGTTTAAAAGAGGATTGGACTGCTTCCTGGAGAAAACCATCGCAGGTTACAAGACATGTAGCCTGTGTACTTTTAGAGGCTGGCTACCTGAGAGTACCAGGTGGAAGGGAGTGGCCACAGGATGCAGGTCTTGTGTGCTCCCGGGGGCAGCACCATAACAGGGGAAGGACACCATAAAACACCAGAAACAGGACTAGATGAGTCTTTAACCTGATCCAGTATTCCGACCTCCTCATATGATCCTGATCTCCTCATATTCAACCACTTGCAGAGCCACTCTCTTCAAGCAGACGTGCATGTGCACACCTAGAAGGAAGGAGGGCTGAGCTGCTGCTTCTGAGCCAGTCTGGCTCCCATCTTATGTTCAATCAGCAGCACAGACCCCTCTTCTTTTCTTGCCCCTCCCATTGGCACCCCACTCCCAACACACCCCCTCCAGCCAGAAGCCTCAAGAACCCATCTAGGAGGGAAGGAGGGTTGAGCTGCTTCTGAACCCGTGTCTCTATTTCATGTCCAATCATCAGCACAACCCTCTTACAGTTTCTCTCCCCTTCCCCAGAGCTTCCACTCCCCCTAAAGAGAAGCCCCACAGATCCCACCTTGGAGGGACGGAGGGAGGGAGGGAGGGAGGACTGAGTTACCGCCTCTGAGCCAAGGTGTGGACCTCAAAAGAGGAAGATGCCCCACAAAGAAGGGAAGAGACAGAAGGGGAGTGGAAGCGCGGTAAAAAGAGAGAGTATAGTCCTGATGACCCTGCCAGGGAGAGGGGAACCCCCAGAAAGAAGGGAGGGAAGGGGGGATACCCCTGGGGACCCCTCCAAGAGGGTGAGAGGAAGGGGAGAGAAGGAGGGGATCCCCAGGTAGAAGAGAGGGTACCCCTGGGGACTCCTCCAAGGAGAGGGGGGACACCCCAGGCAGGAGGGAAGGAGGGAGGGGATACCCCAGTGTCCCCTCCAAGAAGGCAAGAGGGATGGAGAGGAGGGGACCCCCCAGGTAGAAGGGAGGGAGGAAGAGATACCACTGGGGACTCCTCCAAGGAGAGGGGGGATACCCCAGGTAGGAGGGGATACCCCTGGGGACTCCTCCAAGAAGGCGAGAGGGAGAGGAGGGGACCCCCCCAGGTAGAAGGGAGGGAGAAGGGATACCCTGGGGACTCCTCCAAGGAGAGGGAGGGGACACCCCAGGAAGGAGGGGGAGAGGAGGGACACCTGTGGATACTCCTGCAGGAAGCAGAGGGAGGGAGGGAGGTTGGAGGGGAACCCCCTGGAGAGCCCCAAGAGGGGAGGACACACGGGAGCCCCAGGAAGGAGACACTCACTGGCCCCCCTGGAGAGGGTGGGAGGGGGAGGGACCTCAGGGCCTGAGGCGGAAGTGGAGCCGAGGTGGGCGCTAGGCCCCGGGGGAGCCGCGGGTGAGGCGGGGCGCGAGCCTTGCGCGTGTCCGCCGCCCGCCGGTGCGCGTGCCCGCGGAAAAGCGTGTGCCCGGCCCTTGCGAGGCCTGTGGGGGAGGGGCTCACCTGGCCTGCCAGTCATTCCAGCCGCGCGGGTGGTGGTGCTGCCGGGGGCCGAAGGAGGAGGGGGAGCCGGGGCCTCTGCGGCTCATTACCTTGCCCGAGACGGCATGGCCGGCCGGGGGCGGAGAGGGGGGCGGCGGAGGGGGGCGGCGGAGGCGCGGAGGCGGGGCTGAGGGGGGGGCGGTGACGGGCGCGCGCGCTTCTCCTCAGGCTGAGGGGGAGGCGACCACACTGACCGCCCCGCCTGCTGCTGCTGATGCTGCTGCTGCTCAGGCCGGCCGCGCGGCATGCCGGGAATGCAGGCCATGGGCGCTACTCAGGGAGCGCCCGCCGCCGAGCATCATGGGAGTCTCTCAAGCCCCCTGTGCGCATGCGCCGAGCCTGGAGTGGTGTGGCCCGTCCCGCGGTCTGCGCATGCGCGCGCTGCACTCGCGCACGGGTGATGCAAGTCGTGTACGCATGCGCCGAGGGAGTAGTGCGTTCGCGCATGCGCGAGGTGTAGATGCCTGAAAATGAGTGTGCGCATGCGCGAGTTCAGGGGCTGAGTCAGGCTCGCGCTGACGGAGAAATGTGCGCATGCGCGAGCGCCGACGCCTGCGGGGGGGGGGTGACTTCTTGTACGCATGCGCGAGCTCAGAAACAGGTTCTGGGCGAGGCTTAAATCCCCCCTTGATGCTCCCTGGAGGGAAAGTGCTGAGTCACGTGATGCGATTTAGATCTCAGGGTCTGTATGGTATATAGACTATAGTATATGGTGTATATGCACTATATATCTATATCTATATGTGTGTGTGTGTGTGTATACCATCTATATATATATATAATGTATATATAATGTATATACATACTATATATAGTATTGTATTGGCATCCTTCAGTCTGGAAAGACTCTGGTATGTGCTCTGATTGGAGGTCCTGAAACAACGTCTAGTGTGGCTAAAGAGGCCAACTGGAGAGTGTCCATCCCTTCCACACTGAGGACAAATAAACTCCGTCCCCTGCCCAGGCCCAGGTTTCGCTGCTTCCGGGTCTGTCTCTTTGCTTCAGCCTGCCGAACAAGTGTCTCTTCCAGTTGGAGAAGGCCATGCTGGGTCTTTTGCCTCCATGCTGAACGGTCAGAGGTCAAGGTTTCCCAGCTGTTGATGTCCATCCCAAGGCCTTTAGATCCCTCCTGCAGATGTCCTTGTATCGCAGCTGTGGTCTCCTTCTTGGGCGCTTTCCCTGCACTAATTCTCCATATAGGAGATCTTTTGGAATCCGACCATCAGCCATTCTCACGACATGCCCAAGCCAGTGTAGACGCCGCTGTTTCAGAAGTGTGAACATGCTAGAGATTCCAGCACGTTCCAAGACTGCGTCATTTGAGACTTTGTCACGCCAGGTGATGCCAAGAATACGTCGGAGACAGCGCATATGGAAGGTGTTCAGCTTCCTCTCCTGCCATGCATAAAGGGTCCAAGACTCGCTGCAGGACAAGAGTGTGTTCAGGACGCAAGCTCTATAGACCTGGATCTTTGTATGTTCCGTCAGCTTCTTATTAAGCCACACTCTCTTTGTAAGCCTGGAGAACGTGGTAGCCGCTTTACCAATACGTTTATTTAGCTCAGTATCTAAGGAGAGAGTGTCGGAGATGGTTGAGCCAAGGTACACAAAGTCATGGACAACCTCCAGTTCATGTTCAGAGATTGTGATACAGGGAGGTGGATCCACACCCTGACCCATGACTTGTGTTTTCTTCAGGCTGATTGTTAGTCCAAAGTCTTGGCAGGCTTTGCTAAAACGGTCCATGAGTTGTTGAAAGTCTTCAGTAGAGTGAGTAGTAACAGCAGCGTCATCGGCGAAGAGGAACTCACAAGCATTTCAGCTGGACTTTGGACTTTGCTCTTAGTCTGGAAGGACTGTAGAGTTTTCCGTCTGATCTGGTCCGGAGATAGATTCCCTCTGTTGCGTTTCCAAAGCATGCTTCAGCATGACTGCAAAAAAGATCCCAAATAGAGTTGGTGGAGGACGCAGCCCTGCTTCACTCCACTTCGGATGTGAAAGGAGTCTGATGTTAGGCCATCAAAAACTACAGTGCCCTTCATGTCCTCGTGAAAGGACCTGATGATGTTGAGGTCCTGGATTGGTGGGCATTCAGTCTTGGGGAGGATTTTAAAAAGGCCATCCCTACTAACCAAATCAAAAGCCTTTGTAAGGTCTATGAAGGCTACAAGAGTGGCTGTCTTTGTTCCCTACATTTCTCTTGCAACTGTCGAAGGGAAAATACCATATCAGTGGTGGACCTGTTGGCTCGAAATCCACACTGTGATTCAGGATAGATCCTCTCTGGAGGCACCTGAAGCCTCTTCAGTAAGACTCGGGCAAGCAGCTTCCCTACAGCACTAAGAAGAGAGATGCCACGGTAGTTGTTGCAGTCACCTCTGTCACCCTTGTTCTTGTACAGTGTGAAGATATCAGCGTCCTTCGTGTCCTGTGGTGATCCACCTTCCCTCCAACAAAGGCAGAATATCTCGTACAGTTCAGTGGAAATGGTCCCTCTACAGCACCTCAGAACTTCAGCAGGGATGTGATCTTTCCCGGGTGCCTTGCCAAAAGCAAGGGAATCCAGGGCTTTGTTTAGTTCTTCTAAAGTTGGTTCACTGTCGAGCTCCTCCAAGACAGGCAGGCACTCAATGTTGTTTAATGCTTCTTCAGTTACTACATTTTCTCTGGAGTATAGATCCCTCCTGCAGATGTCTTTGTATCAGAGTAGTATCAGAGTAGTGCTGCACCCAGCGTGCCATCTGCTGTGCTCGGTCCTGGATGACCTCACCTGTAGCGGACTTAAGCGGGGCAGATTTCCTCACTGTTGGACCTAAGGCCTGCTTGATGCCATCATACATCCCCTTGATGTTGCCTGTGTCAGCTGCTACCTGGATCTGAGAGCAAAGCTTCAGCCAATAATTGTTAGCACATCTCCTGGCAATCTGTTGGACTTTGCTACGGGCGACTCGCAGGGCTTGAAGGTTGCGCTCACTAGAACAGGCTTGATATGCAGTTAGAGCTCTCCTCTTTTCCTCAAGGGCTGGTGTCAGCTCCTCCGAGTGGACTTCAAACCAATCTGCTGTCTTTCTAACCTGCTTACCAAAAACTGACAAGGCGGTAGTATAAACAGCATCCTTGAAATGTTCCCACCGTTCAGAAGTGTTTGCCTCAGCCGGGCCCGGGAGGATTTCCTCGAGTGCTTGGTCAAATTCCAACACCTTTTCCAGACTGCGGGTCTTGCTGATGTTACTTCGTGGTCTTCCTTCCTTCTTGGAGTGATGCAGCCTCTTTGCTTGCAGTTTTACTCTGCTGCACACCAAGGAGTGGTCAGTGTCGCAATCAGCACTCTGATAGCTACGGGTGATCTTATTGCTGGGAAGGCTGGAGCGCCTGGTGAGGATCAGGTCAAGCTGATGCCAATGCTTCGATCTATACTATATATAGTATATAATATATAAATCATATAATACAATTTATATTATAATGTGTTTATGTATTTATTATACATACAAGTATATGCTGCATATATATATATATATATATATATATATATATATATATATATATATATATATATATATATATATATATATATATATATATATATATATATATATATATATATATATATATATATATATATAGTATCAGTGATGGGCAGGCCTGGCCTTAACAACCGGTTCTCCGGAAGTGGGCGGGGCCAGGCCAGGTCAGGGGGCGGGGCTGAGGTCAGGGGGCGGGGCCAGCAAGAATTTTTTTAATTAAAAAAATTTTAAAAATTTTAATTTTTTTAAAAAATTTAAATGTGGCTTACCTCTGAGTAGACCTGCATAGGATGGTGCTCTGAGGCTGCTGTCCTTTCCACACTGTCCTGGGAGTAAGCCCCATTGACTGGCATGAGGCTTACTTCTGTGAAATCAGGTTGGGATTCAGGCTGCAGAGCCAGCCACTTTCCTGGAAGTAAGTCCCATTGACTTTCATGGGACTTACTTCTGTGTAGACCTGCTTAGGATGGGGGTTTGAAGCTGAAGTCCTCTCTGCACTGGCCTGGGAGTAAGCCCCGTCAACTATACTGGGACTTACTTCTGAGTAGGCCTGGCCAGCAGGGAGCGGAGGAGGATGGCAGCGCTCCAGCGGGGAGCAGAGGAGGATGGCGCCGCCGCCTCAAGCCGCTCCCCAGGCCTCCGCGGCCAGCGGGGAGCGGAGGAGGATGGCGGCGCCGCCTCAAGCCGCTCCCCAGGCCTCCGCGGCCAGCGGGGAGCGGAGGAGGATGGTGCCGCCGCCTCAAGCCGCTCCCCAGGCCTCCGCGGCCAGCGGGGAGCGGAGGAGGATGGTGCCGCCGCCTCAAGCCGCTCCCCAGGCCTCCACGGCCAGCGGGGAGCGGAGGAGGATGGCGCCGCCGCCGAACCGGCTCACTGCATTATCCTCCGCCCCCATAACAACCGGTTCGCGACCGGTGGGCTCTTTCTAACAACCGGATCGCCTGATCCGGTCCAAACCGGTATTAGCCCATGCCTGTATAGTATATGGTGTGTGTGTGTGTGTGTGTGTGTGTGTATATGGTGTGTATATATATATATATATATATACACCATATAATTTATACCGTTTGTGTGTGTGTGTATATATATATATGTGTGTGTGTGTGTGTTTGTGTGTGTGTATGATGTATATATACATACACACTATAAATATACTATATATTACATATAGTATTATATATAAATTATATAATATAATTTATATTAAAATGTCTTTATATGTGCATAGTATATAAATATACGTACACTAAATATGTGTGTAGTGTATATTTATATACACTATGTATATTTATATACATAGTGTGTAGATAGCTATATAGAGAGATAGTAGGTCTTATATAAATATAATAAATAAAAATTCTGCAAATAAATACATAGTACATCTATGTAAGACAACTTATAATATGATATATGGCTGCAATCCTAATACACTTGGCAGGGCGGTGATCAGTCAGTCAGTCAGTCAGTGACTTTTCTCTTTTATATACCGTATATAGAAGATAAATGGAATAAAGAACTAGGCCAAGGGACGGGAGGGATGGAATGCAATGAGGGTTCCACTCTTTCCATCAGGGCCTTGAAGACATCACCCCATCAAGATTACTGTATATATTTTGCCTTGATGCAGGGTGGCCATATGACCGGATTTTTCCGGATTAGTCCTCTTTTTTAGTCTCCTGCCCAGGTGTCCTCCAAAATGGCTTCGTTGCCCTCCTTTTTGGCTTCATTTTAGAATTTTGCGATGGTGTGCAGCACCCCATCATGTTATATGTCGTTGGATTCGTATTGAAGAGCAGAATCCAAAGCAAAAATCTATTTTGAAATATCTCGTTCCTATCAAATGTTACGGCCAAAAGACTAAAACTAAAAAAAAATGCATTAAGCTCTATAGGAAGGTGAAAGTGCCCAATATTGCAGCTTTACTTGTGAGTAGGCCATTGTCCGCCAGAAAGGCCAGGCTGAGAGGAATCCAAGACCTTTTCCTCCTTTTGAGGTTTCGGCATCTGTTCACCCTGGTCTTGCTGGCACATGAGAAAAACCCTTGAGAGGTGCCTTTACCTCTCTTGTATGTCATTCTAGATCTAGAATGACATTGTATGTCATTCTAGGTCTAGATCTTTCCATGTATACATGAAATGCGCACAGTGATGATGGCCCAAAAAGAAAAAATATGGGCTTTGCCTGAAAGCTTAATAGGTGTAATTAACTTCAGAAAAACCACAGGGAACAAAACCCGAGGCTGCAATCCCATATGCTCTCCCTAGGAGTAACTCTGGAACTCCCTGCCACAGGATGTGGCATGAAGGATGTATGTGCAGGTGTGCATAGATAGCTGTAGATGTGGGCAACCTCAAAATGCCAGGGATTGGGATTACAACAGGAGCTATAACATGCAGGAGGGCAATTTTGGCCATTAGAACAACAGAGAGAGGTTGAAAGAGCAGAACATGCATTGAATGAATGAATTCTGGTTATAATTGAAAGTTGTTGAAAGAGTGGATCATTTAAAAAAACTGTCAGAAAACGGGATAATTGTACACAGACTAAGGGGAAAATCCAGAGCAGTTATGGGTCCTTGCAGTTACGTCACCCTGTAGTGTTATCTTATGGAAAGTCACCTTAACTGTTCCAGAGCAAAGGGCTTAATTTGACTTTAGGATATGGGCCTAAGGCTGCAATCCTAAAGACATTTTCCTGGGAGTAAGAGCCATTGAACACAATAGGGCTTCCATTTGAGTAGACATGGTTAGGATTGTGCTCGAAGGCTCCAATCCTAAAGACACTTTTCTGGGAGTAAGACCCATTGAACACAATGGGGCTTACTTTTGAGTAGACATGCGTAGGATTGTACTGTAAACAACAGAATTAACAATCTTTTGAATTCTATAGCGGTGTTCACCAGTAAGCAAAAACTACAGAATGGGATGGTACAATGTAGGTGTCCTACCAGATTTTGATGTGTGCCAAATCTAAAAGGGTTTTTCGTGTTCTGGTGAAAGTTTTCTCTCCCTCCACTTTTAAAGGGTTGACACTCTATGATGATAGTTTCAGGTTTTATGGCACTCCATGGTTAGTGTGACTATATGTCCCTTTTTTCCAGGGCATATCTGCCTTGTGTCCTGGAAAAAATCTTCATTGTCCTCCATTGCATGTTACTAAAATAAAGTATGGCTGGAATCCTAAACAAAAGTAAGTCCCATTGTGTTCAGTGTATCTTCCTCCCAAGAAAGTGTCTTTAGGATTGCAGCCGCAATCAGTGATTATATGTCAATGGGTGCCTCCAGCGTAGATGTTACCCTATCAAACCAGGTTCCGTTAGATGTCCTCCAGGCAGGGCAATGGGGAAAGTGCTTCATTTTGTCCAAGAGGCCAGTGGAGAGCTGGGCTCCCAAACCCATCACATGAGTCAAGAGGAGGCTGCTAAGCAACTAACCCTGGAGAAGAGACAATTTGGAGACAGTGCTAAAAATAGACCCATGACAAGCAAGATGGGATGACGCATCCGAACGGAGGGGAAGGGGATTGCTGGGGGCTTCAAGGCGCTGGTTTGTCATGAGCTCTTTCCCCATGAAAAATTCCACAAAAGGGGTCTTGCAGCACCTTCAAGGCTAGAGACCTCTTTGCATGGAGTCAGTTTACAGAATCTATCTGTCCCTCTATCTATCCCATCTATCTATCTATCCCATCTATCTATCCCATCTATCTGTCTGTCTGTCCCTCTATCTATCCCATCCCTCTATCCCATCGCTCTATATATCTATCCCATCTATCTATCACATCTGTCTATCCCATCCCTCTATCTATCTATCTATCTATCCCATCCCTGTATCTATCTATCCCATCCCTCTATCTATCCCTCTATCTATCTATCCCATCCCTCTATCTATCCCTCCATTTATCCCATCCCTCTATCCCTCTATCTGTCCTATCCCTCTATCTATATATCTATCCCATCTATCTATCCCTCTTTTTATCCCATCCCTCTATCTATCCCATCCCTCTATCTATCCCATCTATCTATCTATCTATCTATCTATCTATCTATCTATCCCTCTATCTATCTATTCCTCTGTCCCATTCCTCTATCTATCCCTCTATCCCATCCCTCTATCTATTCCTCCATCTATCCCATCCCTCTATCTATTCCTCCATCTATCCCATCCCTCTATCTATTCCTCCATCTATACCATCCCTCTATCTATCTGTCTGTCTGTCTGTCTGTCTGTCTGTCTGTCTGTCTGTCTGTCTGTCTATCTATCTATCTATCTATCTATCTATCTATCTATCTATCTATCTATCTATCTAACTGAGGTAGAAAGCCATTCTTGTGGGTTGACAATGTTTGCAATAGTGGATGGTCAGGACTGGAAAGCAAGCCAGGAATCAAGGTCTAAAGCAGCAGTCTTCAAAGTGGGGATCAGGACCCCGTTGGGGGTAAAAAAAAAAGCTGAATGCAGCTATCTTGGACTCACTTCAAGGGGGTCCCAGACAGATTGTCATGCTCAGAAGGGGGTCCCTGGCTGAGTGCCGCAACTAGCCCCAGAGGCAGGGTTTGGAGACCCCTGCATCAGTGACGGGATTCAAAAAAATGAACAACTGGTTCTCTGCCCATTTGGCAACCACTTTTAAATGGCTATTTTTAAACTTTAGATGTCCTGTCTTTTGTTCACAACCAGTTCTATAGAATAGGTGCGAACCTGCTGGAGCCACCACTCCCCTGCGTGAAATAAAAGCCAAACCTTCAGGACTGAGTTTCTATTTCCAAGAATCTCCAGGAGACGACAGAAAGGCATTCTGGTGATGTTAATAGGGTCGCAAGGCGTTTTTGACATAACATTGTAGGAAGGAGGAAGGGAGGGGGAACCTCCAGAGACCGCACAAATCAGAACGGACAGCCCTAATTGCTGCTCACTGCCCTTTCTGCACAAATAGCAGGATCCATCAAAAACCGTTCGCATAGCAACTGCATGAAATAAATTTGGGGTCCTGTACACGACGTGATTGCGTTCTTCATTCCTAAGATAACTGTCCCGACAGCATCTCTCAGTACACTCAGCCAAGAGGTGGCAGCACATCACCACTGGCATTCAGCATCATCTTTGGAGCCAGAATCCACTTGGCAAGCAAAGATGGTGGCCGTTAAGTCTGAGATGAATGCTAGAAAAAAGCCTTTCAATGATCATCCATTGCTGCAGGAGAGGCATGCAAGCTAGACAGACAAAGCAGAAGAATATATGCAACAAATCTTGCAAATATAAAAAAAGCAGGCCTCCGTCAGTCTTGGAAGACTATGGTGTCGTGCTCGGCGCTGCAGACGCTGCATGCGAAGCACGAAAGCCTGGGTTGGATTGTTATGGAGGAGAGGCTGTTACACAAGCAGCAAATCCCCCCTCTCCACGCCACTGAATTAGTCCAGTGGAAAGGCAGAGCCAATACGACTGGATCCAGCTGGCGTCGCAGAGCTGGGCTAAGGACAGGAGCTCACCCTGTCTTGTGGGGCCGACCTGGGTCTTGAACCCTGGCCTGCTGGTTAACAGGCACAGTGTCTTAGCCGCTTGCGCCACCCACAGCCCAAATATAACCTATACAGTAAATCAATGTTAATTTATCAAAATAATTGCACTTCAATGCAGGTGTTGAATAGAATTATACTAGCAATGGAGCTTCTTGTCACTTGGGAACCTGGAGACAGGGTGACCAGATGACCGGAAAATCCCAGATTTGTCCGGATTTTTAGCCTCCTGTCCAGGTGTCCTACATTTTGGCTTCATTTTGAAACTTTGTGATAGTGCACATTACCCCATCATGTCATATGTCGATGGATTCGTATTGAAGAGCAGAATCCAATGCAAAAATCATTTTTGCAATATCTCCTTCCTATCAAATGTTATGGTCAAAAAACAGAAAAACAAAAACAAAAAAATACATTTTTTGTCCATTTTTTTTCAGCGGGTAGGAATTTTGGCCTTGGGGTTCAGGAATTTTGGGTTTGGCATCTGGTCACCCTGCCTGGAGAGTGTGCATTAATGGCATCATGGGGGGGGGGCTGTGAGAGGTACAGATTGCACTGGGTGATACCCTCAGGGAAGGTGACACCATTACTGGCCAAAATTTTAGAAACCTCTTGGGAAACTTGTCAACAACACCAACATGTTATGTATCACTGGGAAAGTAATTTAATGCAGAGTGCAGTGAAGCCAATGACATCAAGATCTCTGTACAGTATTTGATTGAACCTTGTGGCTAAATTAACCAGAGAAGAAAACACAATTGTCTTCTGTAACAAAAAGTGGATTTCTTCACTAAAAACAGATCAGGGAGACAATTCTGAGAGTAAATGAAGTGTTGTTGTGATACAGCAAGAAACCGATAAGGAGTCAGAATGAATTGGATCTCGATTCTGCATCTCAGAACTCATTCTAAGATGATTCTTCAGTTGTGTGCATATCATCACGTTGGCCCATGGTTCTTATATATATTAAATAAAGTAAGGGCAAAATCCAGAGTATAGGGAGTCCTTGCTCTGGTGTAAGAACAACTTACTCTGGATTCCAATATGAATTTCCCATAGGTTTTCACTAGGTGGTGCAGTAACTAATGGTGCATGTAAAGTCTCTTACGTGCTCCCGTAGTTACTCTGGATTTGGGGGTATGCAAACAAGGGTGATGTCTATCCTAGTAATGCCACTGCATTTCAGCCATGCTATTGTAGGTATGGACAGGTATAGGAGGAAGGCCATCATGATGGTGGTGCAATGAGCTCTCTCACCAGGTGATGCAAACCCTAGTGATGCCGCTGGTGTGAATTATCATTAAACAGACATAAGTGGCATATGTCTTCTTATGTCTTCATATGTCTTTCTTCTGAGCAACATGGCAATCTTGTATTTACACATGTTGTTATGTTGCAAAGCAGAAAACGAGTTTATTCCAGAGCAGAAGATAGAAGGCTTGTCCAAAGGAGAAAAGATCATTAGTGCTTCTCACTTTTTCCATCATGGCTCTCAGGGATGGTTGTGAAACCAGAAATCTGCTGTGGAGATCCCTCGAGTCCCTTCAGTACACTCTTTCTCGTGCCAAATGGGACTTCTATGATGCAATCGTGACTGAAGTCATTGCACTGCCGGCCCTTCAAAGAGAATAAATGAAATCCTGGAGAATGTAATTTGCCGAGTTCGGTGTAATCAAAATTGCTTCCTAGCCCAGCACAGCTGTTTGAATCCCTTGTGGGAGAGGGAACCGCCAGCGGTTCTAGGTTCCTCGATGAGACATCTCCCCCTTGCCTCTTCTTTACTTCTCCAGCTTTAACTTCTTGCTTTTTCTCCATTTTTGTCTGCTTTGAAGGTCTTCCAGAATGAAGAAACACTCAGTGGGAAGGGAAGGGGAACCAGGTGGAAGTCATTCATTAATCATGTCACCCACTTTGGGCGCTATCCAGAGTAACTACAGAGAGTCCTTGCTCCGATGTAAGAACAATTTACTCTGGACTGCAATATGTATTTCGGTTTACACTAGGTGGTGCCATAATTACGGGTGCACGCAATGTCTCTTACATGCTCCCGTAGTTACTCTGGATTGTAGGGATTGTCTCGTGGTCCTCACTTGGTCATTCTAGGTGCTCAGCAAACCTCCTTGACCCAGGAAGGATCTGATGTCTTGGCCAAGAACCTACACCAGATCAGAGGAAAGAGAAACAACTGAGCTGGTGGAGAAGGTTAGTTACCAGCATTTTGGAACCTACAGGTTCATAGCCAATTTTTTATTCTTTAGTAAAACCCCTGGTGTGAAAAATAATATTAATAATAATAATAAAAATAATCCAGAGTTGTTAATAATAATAATAATAATAATAATAATAATAATAATAATAATAATAATAATAATAATAATAATCCAGAGTTCTGTTCTGCATTTATCCCATAGACAAAAAATCCAAAGAAAAAATTATCCTTTTATCCCCTGGATAAAAAAACAATCTGTGTATAAAGAAAACAATGGAAAAAATAGGTTTAATAATAATAATATTAATATTAATCAGTAATTGCCTCAAGCCCCAAGGCTGTTCAAAAATCTGAAAACTGTCACCTGCCCTGCAAAGAGCTGAGCTCCTGCAGTTTGCAAGTTTGTGCAAATATAGGGAGATAAATAATGGAGTGACATTTTTCTGATTTTTTTTTCTAAGTCCAGTAATGACAAGTAATAGGGTCCAGTGAATCCTGGGTCATATAACATGCCCTATAATCCAGAGTAACTGCGGGAAGAGGTAAGAGGCACTTACTCTAGATTGCACTATACATTTTCAATAGGTAGCACCGTAACTACGTCGGCGTAAAAGGTCCCGTAATTACTGTGGATTGCAGCCTTTGCCGCTGATGCCTTGAGGTTATTCATTAGCAAGAAATGGATTGAAATTTTTGCCAACAAAATATTACTTAAATAAATAAATAAATAAATAAATAAATAAATAAGGCAAGCAGGCAAGCAAGCATTATTTCTTTCCAGATCACTTTTTTAAAAAGTTTCATAAAGCTAGATGGCTCCCGATAGTGTCATCTTCAAAAATGGGTACCGATGCTAAAAAATTTGGGGATCACCAAAATACAGCCTCCAGGTGGAATGGGTACAATAGGCCAGACTTTATGGAAATGCTGCTGACATTTATGGAGCTCTTGTTTTAATGGGGTGCTAAGCCGGCTTCCACTTGAATGGTCAGTCAGGCTAATATTTGCTAATGAGGCGGTGTGCAGCGTCCTGCAAAATAGAACCAGCAATCAGGGAACGGGCTTGTTAAAGTGTTCGTTCACAGCAAGCCTCCCTGGGAATCAAGTCTTTTGAACTTTAATAGCATGTAAGTGGCTCTCTGAGAACATGGAATTACAGTCGCAGATTGGGGGGAAGAAAACAGGATGTACGGTATGTAACTTGGGGTCCCAAAGGGGAAGGGTCTCACTCCAAAGGCTCTTCCCAATTTTCTGAACACAACATCCATTTTTGTTATAAGCATATAGGAACATCAGAAGAACCCTGGTAGATCAGACAAAGGTCCATCTAGTCCAGCTTACAGTGGCCAACCAGGTGCACCAAAGACCACAAGGTACCCATTGCTTTTCCTTCCACCTGACCATCTGAGGTTTCGTAAACCCACCTGTGATGAGTTTTTCCTTCACCAGTTTCTCCAATTCCTGTTTTAAAGGTTCTTATCACCATATCCTGTGGCAAGGAGTTCCATAAATTAATTACACACTGAGTCACGTTCCAACCAAATGCAACATGGTGGATGTCACTGTTTGCCAATAGCGCTCTCAGACCAGGGAATTTCTTTCCACAAAGGATCAGAACCATTATTGGTTTTCCATTTGGGAAATCAAGGTAGGAATGTCAGTACAGGTGTCCCTCTCCACTAGGGATCCCTTCCAGAAACTCCCATGGATAAAAAAATAAGTGTATTAACAAAGCAATGGCAAAATAGGTTTTAAAGACCCAGTTCCAGGATTCCTCCATCACACCTAATGGATGCCTCAATATCTGCAGGGGTTTGATTCTGGGACAGAAGAATGGAATGGTTTGCATGACCACCTCTCTACAATAGTAGAAAAGCAGTTTTTAAAACTGTGATTTGCAGTGGCCATTCGTGTTGAGTCAAATCAGTGTATAAAAAATCCGTGTACAACAAGGTTGGATCTGTATAGGGTTGAAGCCTGAGAAGGCCTAAAGTTTCTGAGTCACCAGTATGTCCCCTACAATCCTTGGCGGCCTTGAGAATCAAAAACACTCCGAGTCTCTATACAATTTATAGTTTCACACCCAATCTCTGTTTCCATAGTTGCTGGTTCCCAGTATAGCACAACGTGATGATGTGGGAGACACCCAAATGTAGCAGGAACAAAGAGTTATGGGGGGAGAACATCTATTTTTGTAGATGGCCGGAGAAAATAATGGAGTAGGAGTAGATTTCAGCCGGCCTTTTGTTCATTACTTTTTCCGGATAATGTCAAGGTTGAAGAGCAGTGTGGTTAAGATAACCTGACATGCAGAGTTATAGCTGTGCTAGACTTTCAAGTGGAGATTCAATACAGTATTAATTTTCTCCGCCATCATCACAAATCCCATAATGCAGAGACCGGACCGCTGAATCCATACAGATCCTTCCATAGTTCTACTGTGATGTCTCACATCCCACATCTCCAAGCTATGAGACTGTCTGGGCCACAGCACTATCAAGGTTCTAGATCTGGTGGGTTACAAGAAATCACAGGTGGCCACACAGCAACAGTACAATCCTAACCATGTCTACACAAGCTCCATTGTGTTCAACGGGTCTTACTCCCAGGAAAGTGTCTTTAGGATTGGAGCCTGGCCCTACAATCCAGAGTAACTACGGGAGCATGTAAGAGACATTACGTGTACCCGTAGTTACTGCACCATCTAACCTATGGGAAATTCATACTGCAGTCCACAGCAAATTGTTCTTACACCGGAGCAAGGACTCCCCGTACTCTGGATTGTGCCCTTAATCTACTCAGGACTGGTCCATTCATAATGTCCATTAATAATCTGGACTGAGAGTTGGAAGATCTAGGTTTAAATCCCTTTTTGGCTATGAAGCTTCCTGGGTGGCCTTGGGCAGGTCACTCACTCTTAGCCAAACCTACCTCACAAGGTTGTTGTGAGGAAAGCGGGAGGGGAAGAACTTGGAAGGCCTTGGATGTTTGTGCTGGCATGGGAAAGGTGGAGTACAAATCCTGTAGATGAAAATAAATACAGTATTAAGAAAATATAAGAATACTTTTCATATATATATTCTCATATTTTCTTAATACTGTATTTATTTTCATTTACGGGACATATTTTTTATATTAATATATTTATTTATTTATTATTTTCTTATATTAATATATTAAAAATAAAATTTTATGCAAAACCTGAATGAAGCAACTGGAGTTGTGAATGTTAATTCCGACCCCTCCTAACAAGTGATCCTGCTTGAATCGGTCAAGGGTGAGAAACACCTCGGCTTCCCTGCTCAGAGGCCTCCCAAGCCTGAAGTTGGGTCTGATGTTGTCACAAGGTGGGTGATGATGGATACAAGATGGGTCAGGTCACAAGGCTGGCAACCCTTGAAAAAAGCAAGGGGAATCTGGTACCGGGGAGCACGGGGCACTCTGACGATCCATTCTTTCAACACCTTTTAATTATACCTAGAAATCATTCATTCAATGCATGTTCCACTCTTTCAACCTCTCTCTGCCAACCTAAAGGCCAAAATTGCCCACCCATCTTGTTGCTCCTTGTCTCATCCCATTCCCGAAGGAGTTAATGAGAATCTCTTTGCAGAAATCTTTGTGTGGCGGCAGGGATTTGCAAGATAAAAGGGGCATTTGCAACTTGCTACCTAAAAAAGCATTGGAAGCAACATTAAAACTAAAAAAGATGGGGTTCCACTTTTCAACATCTTTCACTTTTGGATGTTGTGCAGCTCCCTCCTCTGTCTGATAAGTGGGGGAGGCCTGAAAAGTTGGTTTTATTGTTGTATAGACTTTGCAGGGAATCTTATATGAGGAGAATGTTCTTATACACACTTTCCTGGAAATAAGCCACACTGATTGCAATGATCCTTACTTATGAGTAAACCTGCACGAAGATCTGCCACTTTAAATCCTTTGTCATCATCAGTGTAACCTGGATCAACAAGAGAAACCGTTTCCAGCGCTACCAGCAACAATGATAAAAACAGATCCGGACTGGTCCCGCTCCAGTTTGGCAACCAGCGTCCATCTGACACTTCAAGGCAAAGCTAGTTTGTGGGAGGCCAAGGCAATGAGATCCCAGTACAACTGGGCCAACGGTTTACTCCCAAACCAAGCTGCACGTGTTGAAACTGGAAATATTTCCTCATCCTTGTCCTGTTTTCAAAGTGAGCTCAACTGATGAGCTCGGCCACCGGTCTGAGCCGGAGACTTCAGCTGCTTGTTGTCTCCAAATAAGCAACAGAGATTTGGAGAGGGGAGACTCAAATCTTGGGGTGCAACTATATAGTAAGAAAACCATACTCAGTTCCCCTACATTAAACAGCAAGAGGATTCATAGCTCAGGACCCAATCCTATCCAAGTCTCCGACGCTGATGTAGCAATGGTGTGACCCCAAAGTCTCCATGACTGCCTCACACATAGGATGCATGACATGCCCCATAGGCACAGCTGTTTCAGAGCACAAAAATCAGAAAAGATTGTGCACCCAGCCTCTTAAGGTCAAACTACGAGTTGTTACATACTCACAGTGACCTTATGTTCTCTTTTTTAGCCTTGCATGACTGCATCCTAGAAAAAAACCTCATCGTTCTCCTTTTCCTTGTGAGCAGGCAGCAGGTAGCCTTCTTGTAATTCATTCTTGTAAGCCTCCTCAGGCTTTTGCATTACCATGGGAAAGGCAGGGTATAAATCCCATACATACATACATACATACATACATACATACATACATATCTATCTATCTACATACATACATACATACATACATACATACATACATACATACATACATACATACATGTACTAGTTTTACATTAATAAGTAAGGTAGAGTGCAATCCTATGCCTGTCTACTCTGAAATAAGTCCCACTGTGTTCAATAATACTTCTAGGAAAGCATGATTAGGATTGCAGCCTTAGGGCAAAATGCAGAGTAACTATGGGGAGTCCTTGCACTGGTGTAAGAACAACTTACTCTGGATTCCAATATGAATTTCCCATCGGTTTTCACTAGGTGGTGCAGTAGCCCCGGGTGCACGTAAAGTCTCCTATGTGCTCCTGTAGTTACTCTGGATTTGGGAGTAAGTGTTTAAATTAACCACACGAAAGCTATATAGATCTTTTGTGATGTCTTATGTCCGATATTTTTCTTGGTTTTCCTAAATTTCAGGGGTGCTTGTGCTCCTTTTGGGGTATGACATATGACGAAGGCTTCATGGTGCACAGAAGGGGATGCTCTGTGGTCATCACTCTGCTGAGCGGATTCCATTTCCAGTAATATGGTCACCCTAAGAAAAATATCAGGTTGTGCCAAGTTGCAGGGGGCACTGGGGCAAGTCCTTCCCTCTTCCCCCTGTCTTCCCCCTATCCTGAATAGTGTGCTGATGTACTGTTACTGACACTGAACATGTGTGTGTGGCAAGCGTGCACCTGCAAGAGAGAAAGAGAGGAAGAGATCTGTATTGCTGCAAACCATATAATAAATTCTTAACATACTGACATCGCCATAGGTTTCTCTGCCCATCTCCTATGCACTGAGCTCTGGTCTCCTCCGTAGCTCTCCGGCCTCACTTCTAATCATTGAGGCTACTATTTTTGGCCTTTGCTATCTCCACAGTGAAACCAAGGGGTGTTTTCAGGAACCCGGGCATTTTGCTCAGCTTTGATTGCATCACGAAGCTTCAAAAAGAAGCCAACTGCTTTGTGCTTTCCTAAGAGATGGCAGTAAGTACAGGTTGGATCAAACAAGCACACTATACAGAGACACGTCACATCAATATCGTAATTCTTTTTTTAAAAAATATGCTTTCCATTAAAAGAAACCTGTCTGATCACACAGAGATAAGAGATCCACAGCACAATCCTAACCCCTGGTTAGGCTGGCATAGGTCCAGTGCTTCTGCGCCACTCCTGGGCGCATGAGTCCACTGCACGGGTATGTGCCGTCCTCCCCACGCCACTGTGGGAACAAGGAGATGGACATGCTGACATCCTAAATTGGTTAGGATTGCACCCTCGGAGGGAGGGAGGTCGAGCATGGCGTACTGTGCTTGCTTTCTTGCTAACCTCAGGCAGTCGCTGCCAAGTGGAACAAGAACATGTCATTGTTTGTCATGACAGCCGCACACCTGGGCATGAGTCAGCGGCAAGCATCAGGAATGGCAGGAGCCTCCCGGCTTCGGTGCCCGAAGACACATGGGAGGGCTGATCTAACCATTAGGACAATGATCCATTTTTTCCACTTGGCCTGCTGCTGATTCATTACACCGGGGTAATGGCCACCCACTCTTTACATGTCATCACCAAAGAGATATTGGAATTAAACATTGGAATTCATTCCAGCTGAAGGTACCCAGGATGATGATGATGATGATGATGATGATGATGATGATGATGATGATGATGATGATGATGATGATAATAATAATAATAATAATAATAACTAGGCATTTATATACCGCTTTTCTGGACATTTTGGATTGCTCCTCAGTCTGCAATCAAAGCGGTTTACATACGCAGACGAATTCTAAA
Source organism: Cryptoblepharus egeriae (assembly GCA_030015325.1). NCBI lineage: Eukaryota > Metazoa > Chordata > Lepidosauria > Squamata > Scincidae > Cryptoblepharus > Cryptoblepharus egeriae. The sequence continues at coordinate 1,455,339 of JAREYC010000012.1, read as the reverse complement.
TCCCCGAAGGGGTTTTTGCAATGATGAAACCCAGCCTGTGGCTTGGATTGTTTGCTATACGTGGGTGTTGATTCAAGATATGTATAGTGATGCACAGCCCCCAAGATCTTCAAAGGATAGAATCATAGAAACATAGGGTGCAATCCAGAGTAATTATGGGGAGTCCTTGCTCTGGTGTAAGAACAATTTGCTCTGGATTGCAATATGAATTTCCCATAGGTCTTCACTAGGTGGTGCAGTAACTATGGGTGCACGTGGTGTCTCTTACATGCTCCTGTAGTTATTCTGGATTGTAGGAATAGAGTTGGAAGGGATCCAGTGGATCATCTAGTCCAACCCCCCCCCCCCCCCCTCCACAAGATTCCTGCTAGAAATCCTCCTCTTGTGGGGATCTGGGTCTCAAACCCAGGCCTGCTGGTTAACAGGCACAGGACTCAGTGGTGGGCTTCAGGGGGTTCTCACAGAACCCTTTATAGAACCCTTTGCTAATGAGCGCCTGGTTCTGAGAACCAGTTACTGATGGGACATAGAACCTGTTGTTTATTTGAATCCCACTTCTGGACACAGTCATAGAATCATACAATCATAGAATCCTAGAGTTGGAAGGGACCTAGTAGGTCATCTAGTCCAACCCCCTGCCTGCAGCAGGAAATCCTCCTAGATCATCCCCTAGGGTCTTAACCACTTGCACCACCAGAGAAGCACCAAGATCTGCCCCCCACCCCATGCACACCCCTACACATGATTTAATGGAGATTCTGGTGAGTCACAACACAGAATGACATTTATTTATATATTTGTTGGTCAATTTCACTCCGCACTGGAAGTCCTGGAGATGAGTTTATGTGGTTGCTCCGAGAGGCACCTAATCAGCGGCCATAGATGGGATCTTACATACAAATGGGAATTCTCGGTTGCAGCTGTTGTCATTCCAAGATCGTAAAGCTATTAAAAGGGAAAAAAATCAGAAGTAGGGAATAGAGTCTTGATTAGCTAATGCAACAAACAGTTTCAAACAACAGAACAAACAAATGCAGGTGTCCCTTGTTATCCAGTAGGGTTCCGTTCCAGAACCTCCCATGGATAAAAAAATCAGTGTATAAAGAAAAACAATAGAACAATAGATTTAAAGACCCATTTCTAGGGTTTTTAATAAGATTATGCCTTAATATCTGCAGGGGGTTGATTCTGGTTACAAAAAATGTGTCAAATAAAAGTAGTTTTAAAAAGTGCATCCTTTACAATTGTTTAAAAACAGATTTTCTTACTGTTGTAGAGCGGGAGCCAAGCTATTAAAAATGCAAAGGATCCCCTGCCTTTGCCTGGCTCAGCTGAAGAATGGAATGATTATGTGCTTGACTACCTCTTTACAACAGTAGAAAAGCAGTTTTTAAAACTGATTTGCAGTGTTGAGTCAAATCTGTGTATGAAAAATCAGTATATCACAAGGCTGGATATGTAAATGGAGGTGTACTGAGAAAACAAAGCTGATTTAACAGGATGATGACATACTGACATGCTAGCTTTCTACATGTGGGGATTTTGTCCCTGCAAAAGGGGGCCTTGTCCCACACTTTTAAAAAACATAGGACAAAATGTAGGCTGAAATCGTAAAGACATTTTCCTGGGAGTAAGACCCACGGAACACAATGGGGCTTACTTCTGAGTGGACATGATTAGGATTGTGCTCTTAGGGTTTTCACTCTGCAGAGGTAGGGATGGAGGCCTAGGGAAAGGGATTGGGGCCAGGAGAAAGAGAAGGACTCAGTGGGAGCTGGACTCCATGGAATCAAGTGGCTCTTGGGAGCTCTCCAGGGTCCTGCAATTCTGCCACTCCATGCCCAGGGAGAGGGCAAGGGATGCACACAATTGTATATTAAGTAAAGAAAGAGGGGAGCCCCAAAGTCGGGTGAGTGGACCCTACATCTCAAGGAATGATGAAAATCATTCCTAAGGGGAAAATTTATGGGGGAAAACCCAGTAGGTGATGTGGGAAGGAAATTACTGTATTTACTCAAATCTAACGCTCACCTTTTCCAGCCAAATTCAGTCTCCAAAATCAGGGTGTGCATTAGATGCAATGATTAATTAGACTTGAGTAAATACGGTCTTTTGATTATAAGTAGCGTATGCGCAGTAGATTCGCTAGGGCATTAGATTTGAGTAAATACGGTCTTTTAAGTAGCGTATGCGCAGTAGATTCGATAGGGCATTAGATTTGAGTAAATACGGTCTTTTAAGTAGCGTGTGCGCAGTAGATTCGCTAGGGCATTAGATTTGAGTAAATACGGTCTTTTGATTATAAGTAGAGTATGCGCAGTAGATTCGCTAGGGCATTAGATTTGAGTAAATATGGTCTTTTAAGTAGCGTGTGCGCAGTAGATTCGCTAGGGCATTAGATTTGAGTAAATATGGTCTTTTAAGTAGCGTATGCGCAGTAGATTCGCTAGGGCATTAGATTTGAGTAAATACGGTCTTTTAAGTAGCGTGTGCGCAGTAGATTCGATAGGGCATTAGATTTGAGTAAATACGGTCTTTTAAGTAGCGTGTGCGCAGTAGATTCGCTAGGGCATTAGATTTGAGTAAATACGGTCTTTTAAGTAGCGTGTGCGCAGTAGATTCGCTAGGGCATTAGATTTGAGTAAATACGGTCTTTTAAGTAGCGTGTGCGCAGTAGATTCGCTAGGGCATTAGATTTGAGTAAATATGGTCTTTTAAGTAGCGTATGCGCAGTAGATTCGATAGGGCATTAGATTTGAGTAAATACGGTATCTACTCGAGTCCTTCAGACGAATGCACACAGTGTTGCAGGCACATTGTATTTAAAGCAGTTCTGAGCACTTAATATCTCAAGTGTATATAAATGAGGCCAACCTATCTTCCAGTTCATCGTAAAGCACCACAAACATAAGATGTTACTTTATAAATGATTGTTTGGTTTCTTGAATGACCTGTGGAACTCCTTGCCACTGGATGTGCTGGTACTGTCTGGCTTAGATGCCTTGCAAAGGGGATTGGATAGATTTTTGGAGGAAAAGTCTATTGCATGTAACAAGCCATGATTTGTATGCGCAATCTTGAGTTTTAGAGGTAGGATACCCCAGAATGCCAAATGCAAGGGAGGGCACCAGGACGCAGGGCATCTGGTGGGCCCCCATGAGATACAGGAAGCTGGACTAGATGGATGTTTGGTCTGATCCAACAGGCAAAAAGATGCATCTACCACCTACCGCTGCTATATCGGTACCAGATCTGCACGCAGTCTTCGTCCTCCGGTTTAGAGTGGATCCCGTCATCTGGCTGATTGCCGTCCCAGTAGTTATAATCATATGAAGACCCATCTGTCCATTCGTAATTGCTTTCCTACCAAAGATTTCACCAGGGAGTTAGCAAAGGAAGCAGGCAGGAGATTACGTCAGGAATCAGGACCGAGAAGCCAGCCAGGACTCAGAACCAGAAGCCAGCATTGAGGAGCAAAGTCAAAACTAAGCCAAGGCTCCCAAACAAGGCAGGATGAAGCTGGATGTTCCTCACGAGGAAGCCATGGATCAGCATGTCTCTTATGCCGAGCCTGGATATGGTTTTCTTACCTGTCTTAGATCATTAAGTCCCATCCAGATATCAGTGGGTATTCCCGGCACCCGGCTGTTGACCAAGTCGTATACAAACACGTTCTCCTCCCAGCTGCCAAAATATGTTCATATGTAACGTTATGAAGAAACCCAAGCAAGACTTGATACCAGCAAGGCCAGATCCGCACACTGGTGTCTGAGAATGTGCCACAACAGCAGCCCAGCAATTGGACTGGCTGGAGTGGCTCTTCCATAAAGCAAGAACCTTTGGGACTTTTTTTTAAAAGTCTGGTCAACCTTGGCGGGCCCTAAAAGAGTGTCAATTAAAAAGTGGGTCCAAGTGCTAAAAGGTTTGGGATCAACTTCTCTCTTCCCTCCTCTTTTCTTCCTATTTTGCTCCTTTCTTCCTCTTGAAATCTAATGATTGGGAGGTAGAGGAATGGGTCAGGGTTGGCATCGTGAGATGCCACTATACTAGGGGTGGCATTTGCTCTGCCACTGCCTTGGCGCTGTGACGTTTTGGGCCAGACCTGTGAATAAGAACACTTTGCATGTGTTTGGCATCTTTTTCCAGGACATGTCCCCCTTTTTAGCCTTCTATCCTGGAAAAAATCTTCATTGTCCTCCTTTTCCTTATAAACAGGAAGCATGTAGCCTTCTTGGAATTAATACTGTATTTACTCAAATATAATGCTCGCCCTTTTCAACCAAATTCAGGGTGTGCATTAGATTTGATGGTAATTAGAACTGAGTAGCTGCAACATTTTAATTATAAGTATGGGGTGAGCATTATATTCGATGGCACATTATATTCGAGTAAATATGGTAAATTTAATAATAAGTAATATGGTATGTAAATTAACCACAATCCAGAGTAACTACAGGAGCATGTAAGAGACATTACATGTACCCGTAGTTACATGTACCTGTATATTTACATGTACTAGTGAAAACGTTTGGGAAATTCATATTGCAATCCAGAGCAAATTGTTCTTACACCAGAGCAAGGACTCCCCATAGTTACTCTAGATTGTGCCCAAAAGCAATATATATGAGTGTCTTTGGGCTGTGGGTGGTGCAACTGGCTAAGACACTGTGCCTGTTAACCAGCAGGCCAGGGTTCGACCCACAAGACAGGGTGAGCTCCTGTCCTCAGCCCAGCTCTGCGACGCCAGCTGGATCAAATCGTATTGGCTCTGCCTTTCCATTGGACTATTTCAGTGGCGTGGAGAGGGGGGATTTGCTGCTTGGGTAACAGCCTCTCCTCCATAACAATCTAACCCAGGCTTTTGTGCTTCGCATGCAGCGTGTGCAGCGCCGAGCACGATACCATAGTCTTCCAAGACTGATGTAGGCCTGCTTTTTTTTTTAGCTTTTATTAGGTCACATCGTTCTTTCACCAGAGGAAGGACTCCCCATAGTTACTCTGGATTGTGCCCAAAAGCAACATATATGAGTGTTTTTAGCTTTTATTAGGTCACATCCTCCATTTTTCTTGAGTGTCCTACATTTCAGAGGACCCTTGGACTCTTTTCTGGTTATCATATATGGTCTCCAGGTAGGGCAGGGGAAAATTCCTACCTTAGAGCACATGCTAGTCTGTGCCAGCAATATTGGGGTGGTGAGAAAAGCAGCATGACTTGGTAAAGCAGCTTCTTATGGTGTCCTCACCCCAAAAAATAACCCCTTGGTGCAATGTACTCACCTGTGAATGGAAGCTAATTTGGCAGACTTTAAGCCAATGGAAAACTCTGCACAATACAAGTCGGCCTCAGCCCAGGTTTTATTGATAGGAAAATATCTATAACAGTATCCTTCGTATTCCGTCCAGAAGAGAGGGCAAGAGTAGGACAGGATCGGTTCTGGTACAGCTGGGAAGAAGGGAAGGGAATGTGTTAGGAGGTGTTTATCTCGACACCCTTTCCTGTCGGTGAATCTGTTTGCTCGCTATCAGTCCCGGAAACCCAGAGATAACAAGGGTCGGGGGGGCAGCTTCTATTTCAAGGAGGCAATCCAGGGTGTCGCCATGATCAAGAAGATGCTGTCATGACACCCTCAGTGATGGATGACTGGGGTAGGGGGGCTGTCAGGTTATCCCCCAAAAATAGAGTGGGAGCAACATAGGGGGGAAAAGTCTGAACGATTAACATACAGCCAAATCCAGAGTAACTATGTGAGCACGTAAGAGACGTTACGTGCACCCGTAGTTACTGCACCACCTAGTGAAAACCTATGGGAAGTTCATATTGCAACTCAGAGTAAATTGTTCTTACACCGACTCTCTGTGGTTACTCTGGATTTCGCCCTTAGACTTCCCCTATTGGCATCTCACAGGCTTTGGTGCACACATCAGCGTCACCAGGGCTGGCCTCTCCAAGGATCGGGATCAAATGCCAGGTGACGTCCAAAAGATGGGCCTCAAGACTGATATTGTGTTGGGGAAGAAACCCCGTGGTGTTCTTGCAATGTCTGTGCAAGGTGCAACACCCAGGTAACACAAACGTGTGCACAGTATTGGAGGAAGTGCTGGGATCTTGGAACTCACATCTCCCCCACCAGAAAAGGATGGAAAAACACAGTCAACCCTTTGATATTCTACCCCAGGGACCCCAGTAGGTAACATTAATTTGATTAGCTTCAGTGCACAAGAGGCGCCCGGCAGGAATGTCAAGGTTAAATGCCCCGACAAGGCCAGAGAGTCCAGGTCAATCCCTAATTAGCACCTTCCCTGGTAAGCCACCCCAGGTATCTTTTGCCCAATCTTTGGAATCAGGCTTTGAACTCATGGGGTTAATAATCAAAGATGTCACTTTGGCCCCAGAGCCAGTTTGCACACACAGGCTCTACCCATAGAACTTAATGGAGCAGGGCCGGGGCTCGGGAAAGGGATCACACATACCCACCGCTGTCAACCGGGGACAATGAGAATACCCTTTAAAAAAATAAATGCATATAGGAACTTTTTGAGAATCAAATATATTTTTCATCCTCCTCCTCTAATGAAGTGGATCTCAGCCCATGCAGATTTGCATTACCCTCAATCCACTACTCCTTTGCACAAATATGGGGCTTTTCCAAGGTGCGCTTTAGGAACTCCATCCCTCCGTCCCGCCAAGCATCTGATAAGAAAATGTGCACAACAACCACCAAATTGCTTGACAGCACAAGCCTGAGTTAACTCAGAACTCAGTCTCACGACATTCACTGCTCGACACAGGTCAGTGCCTGACTTGTCACCCTGGGAGTGACTTGAAATTCAATTAAATACTCTAAATATCCTAGACTTTCCAAAACTGTTGCCCTGCTGGATAATGGCTTCTGAGTTTTAAAACTGATTTAACATCTAGCTTAGTGGTTTCCAAATTTTTAAGTACCAAGACCCACTTTTTTAAAACGGCGCTCTATGGGGACCCACCAAGTTTTAAAAGTCAAAAAGTTCATATTACAAGCTGCTCTGTTTTATCCATTTTTACTATTGGGGAGAACCTTCTGGAGCGTTTGTCGAGCTGTACATTATTTGGATCTGACCTGGTGGCTTGGCATGCCATCAGTGAGAGATGTGGTCTACGTGGGAGTAAACCTGCAGCTCTTCACTTTATAAAAGACTCATTACAGTAGTTCCCCAAACCCTTTAGCGCCAGGGCCCACTTTTGAAAATGACACTCGGCCTATCAGGACTCTCCTAGGCGTAAAAGACTTTTTAAAAAGATCTAGAAGTTATTAATTAATTAACTAACTAATTAATTAACTAACTAACTAACTAATTAATTAATTAAAAAGTAACAATAACAAGTTAAAAGACCCTCAAACATTTATTTTCCCACATTTACATGTGTTTGCAAACTGAAGGAGATGAGTTCTTTGCAGGATAATTAGCAGCTTGCATACTAATTAGTTTGCAGGATAATTAGTATCTGATATTTGAACAGCCTATTTGGGCTCAAGGCAATGAGTTGTCTGATTTTTCCATCACTTTTTGATGACCACCAAAAAAGACATTAATAAAGTGAAACCAAGAATACTCTCAAATATTTTGCTCTCTCTCTCTCTGTCTCTGTCTGTCTGTCTGTCTGTCTGTCCACAATCAGTCTGGATTCCTATACACAAGTAATTGGGAGTAAACCCCATTGTCATTCACGTTATTTTGATCCCACTTTTCACTAAATTATACGTATATGCATACAATTGCACCATTAATCCTGATACATCTGAGTAAAGCAAAATATTGTCTGGAAATTCACTGAACTCGCTGCATGCATTGATCCGAGACTTTCCAAAACGGTTACTCTGCTAGATAACAACCTTTCAGTTTTAAGAACATTTAGTAGTAACAGTTTAGGGAATGGTATCCTTCAAGTCATGGATTCGGGGAAGAAACTGACCGGGGTTTGTATAATTAGCTTTGTGAGCTGCCTTTAGCAAGAAGAAACCTCTTTGATTCCTGCTAAGCAATTAACCAGCATTACTTATTAGCTGCTGTAAAAACAGAGAGAGGGAGGGAGATATAGATATATCAGGAAATGATAATTAGGATTGAAATAGGATTCAACTGGTTTAACAGCCCCAATAAATCTTAGTTATTGCATCCACTAAATCTTTGTTACTGCATCCAAAAAAACCCCCAATACATAGTAATTATTGTATCTGATTCTGTTCTGATTTTATCACTCACCTTGACTGATTTTGATATTGGTGTGTGGAAAGGCTTGGACGAGGAGGAGCACCCCAGAAAAAGCCACCCAGAAGCTCCAAGCAGAGATCATCATGGATGGTGGTGAAGAAGCCTCCTCTCTGGAGTCTCAGTCGGCCGGCCAGTGCAAGGCTTCCCCTGAACTCTCTATCCCTTTGTAGTGCCACTGAGGTCACTGGAGCAGCTGTGAAGAGGCTGCTCCCTCCCCTAAATACTCCAAACTTTCCAGCAAGATATGCAGAGAAGGCTCGCCAAGATCCTTATTGCAGTTCATTCACACGCACGGACATACAAACACATACATGGACACGCAAAGAGAGAGAGAGAGTGTCTGTGTCCCAGCTCAGTAGGACTGACTACCAAGACCTCATGCCTAGGATTACACTACAAAGGAAGTGAAAGACTCACACAGCCATCCTAACACCTGGTTAGGCCAGCACAAGTCCTGGCACAAATATATATATACACACACACACACACACACACACACACACACAGTTGATAGATTGATTGTTTGATTGGATTGATTTACTTGGATATTTAGATGGATATTTAGATACGCCAGCCTACCCAGAGGTTAGGATCACAGTGTCACATCCTAAGGGTGATCAATAGTTATATATGTTAGGATCACCAACGGAGCTTAATTAGCTCACCCTGGATTGCATATTTGTGCAGTACTGATCAAGCTGAGCTTCCACTCGGCCCAACACTAGATCGACCCATTTGGACCTATGACTGTGGAGCAGAGCATCTGTATTACGGCATGCCCTCCAGACACCATCATCCATGTGCTGGAGGCCAGCCAGGCCTGCAGATGGGGAGCTGGAGGTCACCAGTAATTAGAAGAGGATTACAAGGGTGACTGGGAATGACAGGAGGGTCAACACTCCTTGACCCTGCAATGGTCAGAGGAGCAGAAATATCTTGCTCCTCTTAAGCCCCCGGGCATTCGACAAGATTAAACACTTAATGGGGGGAGGTCTGGAAGAGTATCCACAGCAGCGCATAGTCGCATGATGGGTTGGCACACAAGTGGGTTGACTGTAGCATGAGCTTAATGTTGCATGTCCTCTGCCCGTTGTGCATCGATCAGATTGTAGGGTTCACCCTACGGGTGTGCCCTTTTCAATGCGAACCAGAGGAAACATGGGTCGAGTGAAAGAGCTGAGGTGGGAGGCAGATGAGGGCATCAAATGCCCAGGTCCCACAAGTGTCAAGGGGGTACCTTTCAAATATCTTCAGAGTCCCCCAGTCCTGGTGATACATTGGAGGGAGGCTTGGGGGGCAGTCTGGCTTCAACCAGTATCCTCGTCGTCCTGCCACCCTCCTTTTATTCTCCACCTTCCCCACCTGCAACAAGGAGGAAGGAAGGAAGAAAAGTCTCTGTCTTGTGTACAAGAACAACCCCATTTCATGCTCACATTCAGACAGCAAAATGTTATGGGCATCACTGGTCAAAACCAGCTTGATGGAGCTTAGAATTTGGACCTATGCTTTATTCAGCCCAGTAGTTAGATCATGGCTAGATCATTGGGTAGTCATAAAGACAACAAGGATGGTGTCATTGTTTGGGAATTGGACTGAGACCTGGAAGATCCAGGTTCAAATCCCATGAAGCATCCTGGGTGACCTTGGGCAAGTCATTCACTCTCAGCCTGCCCTACCTCACAGGGTTGTTGTGTGGACAAAAGGAACTAAAGCAGGGATCAGGGAACTTTTTACCTTTTACCGCAAAATATATTTAGATACGCCAACGTTACCCCCTTGATATGCTGACGTTACCCCCACCAAACCCTGTATCCATCCCTTCCCTAATATCCTTTGCTTTCCCCTATATTATTACGTCCCTCCTCCTGCTCCCCCAGTTCCATTCCCCAGGGCCCTGCCTGTTGCATTCTGGTCTGTGTAGCCTCAGTCCCCCCCCCCCCGCACCCCGTGCCAAGCAAGCAGCCGGTGCTGGGACCCCTGAGTCTCTCAGGGGCATATTGCCAGTGGCCGGGGCGCTCCTGTGCGCATTCTGGCTGGCTCCTGGGGGCTTCCTTGGTTCCCATTTCCCCACCCCAATGGGTATCAGCTCCTGGCCCCTGTCGAGAGGGGTAAGAGGGGGAGCTGCCCTCAACAGATTCATATGCATGCCCAGCTGTGTCTTGGTAGCACAACCATCCATTACCCCCAAGAATTTCATTTTTACCCCATTGGGGTAATGTACCCCTGTTCCCTGACCACGGAACTAAAACTTTGTAAGCAGTCTTGGGCATTTGCCTTGAGGTGGGGATGGGTGGATGGATGGATGAGATAGGTAGATCTGGAATGCACAAAGATAAATCATAATTTTTTTAAAAGCATCAGCCTTGACACAAATAAACAGATCTTTATTTTCCATATATATATACATATTTTCACAATACGTCAAAGGTGGAGAGAAGGTACAGAAGCCTCCCAAAGAAGAAACAGAATTTGAGGGTCACTGGGTTCATCTGTTAAAACAAAATACTATTATTCTCATCTAGTATTTCATGGATTTCCATACTGCTTGCTTGCCTTATAATAAAATCTGTGGCCACGGAAAATTATAGACTGGCAGAGTGCGCTGAAATAAGTTGAAGACAGGACGGGATGCGTTGTTGGGGGAAATCAAGAGCCTTGCTGTCCTCAAGGACACTTGCTAAGGTGGAGCCTGAGAAGAACCTGCACTGGGTGCGACCTCAAGGGGTCTTGAAGGCACCAGGACCTGCCCCAGGAAGAACCTGGAGGTGACATCAGGTCACCAAACAGCATGACATCATTGCCCTGAGTGTCTCTAGCACTTCCTCAAGCAGGAGATGTGCCTCTCTAACCTGGCAATAGTGAGCCTGTGCCAGTTTCCACAGGGAGTTTTAGTGCGCTGATCTTGCACGGTGAATGTTGCCAGAGGTATTGCTGTGAAGGGGTCTCAGGATGTAGAGAACCACTGCTGAAGATGGAAACTGAGTGACCACTTATTGAGTTATATCAAATCTTAAAAGAAAAATAAATTTTTAGGATACATTTGAAGTATCTTAAAAAGTACCGTTTGTTGCTGATCCCTTTGCTTTGGCACAGAATGGACAGAAGTAAGAAGAAAAGCACAATCCTAACCATGTCTACTCAAAAGTAAGTTCAATGAGTCTTACCCTTTAGGATTGCAGCCTACGTTTTCTTCTGAGGGAGCTTTCTTTGATTCAGGCACAAGTGAAGGCGCTAAAAATTTACTCAAAAAGTAAAGCAAAAACAGCGGAATATTCTATAAAGGGTCCTAGAGCATCCCCAAGAGATGTAGCTCTGATATAGTTCAGGAAGTGCGCAGCGGCACATTAGTGTTCCACAATCCAATTTGTAGTAGTTTTCAAAACTGGCAGGGTTAAGTAGGCTATGGGCAAAATCCATAGCAGTTACGGGTTCACGCAGTTACGTCACCCGTTAGAGTTATCTTATGGAAAGTCATCTTGGCTGCTCCGGAGCAAAGGGCTTAATTTCATTTTAGGATATAGGCCTAAGTCCATCAGGGGTTAAATCGCCTACTACTTGAGTAGACATGCCTAGGATTGGGCTGTGAGTTAGCAGAGTCTCACTTGGGATAAGGCAGATTCCTCCATGCAAACAAACAAAGTCACGTGTGTATGCGCGCGCGCACGTGCACACACACGCACACAGGTTCTTTGATGGATGCATCATTTGATTTGCATCATTCAACGTTTCCAACGAAAGTAAATCCTACAAGCTTGTTGCCTGTGTGACTTTCACGCGCAGCTCTGCACATTGGGTTTTGAGTTTATTATGCTAGCACAATCAAATAAAATGTCATCCTAGTTTCTGATGCAAGGACAAAAAGGGGATCTCTAGACATGGATTTCACCACACTCTACTGCTAAAATAACTGCCTTAGGGTCTAGCCTATTTACCACACATTCACTAAAAGTGTACATCCAGTACGACTGATGGACTCGTGGACACGTACGGTTAAGGTGCAATAGATGTGACCCAAAAAAGCTTCCACAACTTGGCATGTTCACTGCTAACCAGCCTGCGATGGGCACTAGACTTTTAACACAGCAGGAAAAAGAATCCTAAAATGTACGTTTTAAACGGCCACTCTCCAGGAATGTTTTCACTTTCTGACACGGCCACGCCAAGATCACGGATGTGGATGCAGCGGCCGGTACATGTGAGTGGATCCCCCTTAGGTGCCACTTGGTGAGTGATCCTGAGAAAATAAATCTATGCAATGCACGACAACGGTGGCCGAGGCACGGAGGCAGACGCAACAATTTCGGTATGGGGAGTCGTAAACTGTTGCTTTCAATGTCATGGTGTCTGGGTGTGATTGTGTGAATGACTTCTTCCTTTGGGTCAGCCGTCGGTTGCGGAGGTTGTCAACCGTCAATCCTCACGTCGCCTCCAGAGAAGCTGGCGAAACGCGGTCGCATTCTGCCCGAGACCGGAGACTGTGCCACTGTTCCACCGCCGTTCGGTGACAATTGAGCATCCGTCGCCAGTGCTTCGACTCTGGAGAACCGGTGGAGTATTGGCCGATCACTATCCGTCCGATGAAATCGTTGCTACTTTTGACGTTGTGTCCATAGACTGTAGAAGACCGGAAATAACAAACATACCATCAGGTTTAAATAACATAAAGCACAATCCTAACCATCTCTACTCAAAAGTAAGCCCCATTGTGTTTGAATCTTTTGAATTGCAGCCCTAGAGAGTTAATGATGGCCAACTTGGGAATTACAACAAACTGCAGTGGTGCCTCACATAAAGAGCTTAATTTGTTCCGGAGGCCTGCTCTTTAAGTGAAATGCTGTTTAAGTGAAGCAGATTTTTCCATAGGAAATAACGGAAGGTCAGACGATTGGTTCCACAACCCCCAAAATATTCATATCAAAATATTAACTGGATGTAAAAATGATGACAGAACACTGGGATTGAATTCAAAACATGCATTCATTGTGCATGATCCTATGAAGACTATTTAGGCTGCAATCCTAACAACATTTTCCTGGGAGTAAGCCCCATTTAACACAAGGGAGCTTACTTCTGGGTAGGCATGGTTGGGAGACTGCAATCAAAGACACTTTCCTGGGAGCAAGCCCCATTTAACACAATGAGGCTTACTTCAGGGTAGACACGGTTAGGCGACTGTAATCAAAGACACTTTCCTGCGAGGCTTACCTGGGCTGCTGTGGGAGGTTCAAGGTGGTCGGTGGGGGGGATTTGGGGGCATTTAGGGGCAGCTGCCTCTGGCACCTCCAGACAACTGCCCCCAAGTTAGGGGCAGTGAGAGGCAGCAGCGCTGGCTGGCAGCCCTTTTAAAGAGCCTCCGTGCAGAGCGTCAGGGCTGCATAGCACGCGTGGCCATAGCACGCTTGCTTGTTAAGTGAAGCGGAACTTGTTATGTGAAGCAAGATTTCTTGGAATTTTTGCTTGTTATGTGAAACGCTTGTTAAGTGAGGCGCTTTTAAAGCGAGGTACCACTGTAATTCCAATCAGGGATCTGCCATTGATTTACAGACAACATACACCTGATGTTCATCATACCAAATTAATAACACTCCAGAACTTGGGCCAAGAACTAGAAACTCACTTTTTTTAAAAAAGCAAAGATATATCTAACAAGAATCTGACTCCAGCACCAGAAGAAAGCTGGTAGGGCTGACCCATCTGTGAGGCCAACTAACCCTACAATCCAGAGTAACTACGGGAGCACGTAAGAGACATTTGCACCTGTAGATATGGCACTACCTAGTGAAAACCTATGGGAAATTCATATTGCAATCCAGAGTAAATTGTTCTTACACCGGAGCAAGGACTCCCTGTAGTTGCTCTGGATTGCACCCTGAGATGGCTCCATTAAGAGGGCAGACTGGCAAGGGAGCACCCACTTCTAAGCCCCACCTCTTGCTCCCTGGATTTGAAAGGATGGAATGCCTCCAACCAAATGGGTGCCCAGTCAGGATGGGTGCCCAGTCAATTTTCAACATCACCAGACAACATCTTAGAAGCCTCAGAAAACTGGAAATGTCCTTTAAAGGTCTCTAAGATAGTGGTCAGGGAACAGGGGTAAATTACCCCAAAGGGGGTAAAAATGAAATTCCTGGCGGTAATGGACAGTCGCGCTGCCGAGACACAGCCAGGCATGCATATGAATCTATATACATGCCTGGCTGTGTCTCAGCAGCGCGACTGTCCATCACACCCAGGAATTTCATTTCATTGCATATAGAATCTACATATAGATTCTATATGCATGCCCAGCTGTGTGCGTTACAGTACTGTAGTGTACAAGGACCTGGCACAGTGCACTATATTAATATATGATTTCCTTCCAATCAAACCAAGGTGGTAACATCAGCATATCTAAATATATTTTGAGCCCTGACCCCTGCTCTAAGAGATCCCCACAAGGCACGGTTCCCAGGGCAATGTACCCCACTGCCCCCCTTAGCTATGCCACTGCTTCACCCCACCATGTCAGAAACAACAACAGCAAGAGCCACATGAGAAAAAGGGGTTCATTCATGACATGAAGGTGAAATACCACAAAGGACATCCAAGGCAAGATTCTTAAAAAGAGCAACCGCTGTTTATCTCCCAGTTTCTTGCCAGCAAAGATGACTCACCCTGGTGATAATGATCATTGCTTTGGATCAACAGCAAAGGATCCAGCATATTCCACCCTGAGATGCCTACAAAGCTTTTGGTTTGGGGGCATTAATCTTGAGATGCAGTTGTTTAAAAAAACTTCTGGGGGAACGAAAGAATCACTGACCCCAATCACAGGCAAAATAAAATGTTGTAACATAAAGACTCCCTGGGATCAGAGATGATGGGCAAAATCCAGAGTAACTACTTACTCTGGATTCTAATATGAATTTCCCATAGGTGGTGCAGTAAGTACAGGTGCACGTAGAGTCTCTTACATGCTCCTCTAGTTACTCTAGATTTTGGGGTAAGAAACCTAAGATTGTGCAGGAGGGAACCCCGAAGCAACCAGAAAAATTCCTTTAGGATTCCTTTTTGAAAACCAAAGGATTCCTTTTATTTACTAAAATGGCATTTTTTTAAAAAAAAAGATTTCATTTTTCAAACCAGGCTGCTGTTGTACAGATTTCTGGATTGTGGATGCAACAAGCTTCATAGAATCATAAAGCCAAAAGGGACCAACAAGATCATCTAGTTCAACCCTCTGCCCAGTCTGGACTATCTTCATTAGGTGCTGGTTGAGCCTCTGCTAGATCTCTAGAGCTTCGACCCATA
Source organism: Cryptoblepharus egeriae (assembly GCA_030015325.1). NCBI lineage: Eukaryota > Metazoa > Chordata > Lepidosauria > Squamata > Scincidae > Cryptoblepharus > Cryptoblepharus egeriae. The sequence continues at coordinate 1,439,796 of JAREYC010000012.1, read as the reverse complement.
CAAGGATGGACAGACACATGAAAGACCCCATAAATTTCACACTTAAAAAATATGCGCACATACAGTCTCCTGCCCCACATTATTAGGACTCTGAAACTCATGTTCCCAAAGGGCCTCTTGCTCTCTTTTGATGCATGTTTTTCTTTTCCATATTTTAAGAGCCTGTAAATAATTCACACTTGCCAAGCCCGCCACACCCCAGAAGACAAGCAAAATGCTTCCAGGTTGTCCTCGTCTGCTGCAGTTTGGGAAAATACAATCCATGGAGGTGGACAAATACTGGGAGATACTGGTGAATACTGAAAACAGGCACATCGGACATTAGCGGCTCATCTGGCATCTTCCCAGTCCACTGGCTCTCACTGAAATTCAAGGTAGCCATATATTGGCTGTATGTACATACTATATATGTGGCCATATGTAACAGTTTCATCGTTGACTGCTCAGCAGATCAAATGATGCTGCACCACACCTAGTGCCTCATGAATCCCTGCCCTCTGTATGGGAGCAGGCAAGGGATGTGCTCGCCGCCCGCACCAGGTAGTGCAAACCATAGTGACACCACTGAACATTATATTTGGGCACCCAGTATCAGATTTTATAGAAGCACCAAGTATTTGTACAGTGTGGAACATCTCAACATGGAAATTCTCAACATGGAAATTCTCCGCAGACTGGGATAGGCGAGACATACACAGGTATGCCTGAAAACAGGCACATCCGACAGTAGGGGGCTCATCTGGCAATGTGCTTAGACACGTACACGTCAAGCATGGCAATGACTCACCACTGGTAATGGAGGATATCGACATCAAATTGGGGATGCTACGTTAATTAACTCAACAACAGGACAAACTATTGATCCTTATTCAGATCCTTATTCAGATCAGAGGAGCCAGAATCAAAACATGATTGGAAATTCTAACTCAGCCGCTTCACATCCTGCTCCTATGGAAGAATCCGATGCGTCAAGCCACGAAAGGTAACTGCAAATATGTCACAATACCTCGTTTCATGCCATTCACGCCAATTCAGAATTATTGGACACCAAACTGGGTGGTGACTAGAGGGGAACAAGGAATCCCCCCCAAATATACCTGCTTATTTGTTGTTCTCCGTGCTGGAATCTCTGAGCAGGCCCTCTGAGCATACACAGAGTATCTTTCCATCCCTGATGTGATTGAACCCTTGCCCGTTCCTCCACCCCCCACCCCACAAACATACACTAGGGGGAAAATCTTTCAGATAGGATGGTTCCAGCTTCAGTTATCTCCTATTTAAAGTCCAGCTTCAAGGCAGGTTCCTATATTGTCTCCCCACTGGGGGATTTTCCAAACAGATGCTGGTCTCTTGTAAATAATGGCAACAACTTACAGACATTTTAAAAAGGAGGCTGTCATATCAATGGAAAATAAGGGCACTAGGCAGACTTTCACTAGTGGAAATGGGTAGTGGCAGAGAAACCCCCTCTGGCACCCAAAGGCACCATTTAACGCCCTCCTCCATGATTTTCAAAAATGCCTTCTATGGGCAGATTTTCTAAGGCCTTCCAAAGCTCAGGAAGGCCACACACATCTTCCCCGGGTTTCAGAAAGGCACCCCTTACCACCCCCCAGGCGTGGCACCCAGGGCAATTCATCCCCCCAGGAGATCAGTGGGCTTAGCAAAGTGGGGACACACCTGCCAAGTCTGATCCTAGCCTCCAAAAACTGTTGCACTGTTGTGAGATCATCTCTGACCTTAGGGGATCTGAGACCCCTTCCCCAGTGGTGGGATTCAAATAAATTAACAACAGGTTCTATTTCCTAATAACCTAAATTAACAACGGGTTCTATGTCCCATTAGTAACCGGTTCGCAGAACCAGGCACTCATTAGCAAAGGGTTCTATACAGTGATGGGCTTCAAAGAAATTAAGAACCGGTTCTCTGCCCATCTGGCAGCCACTTTTAAATGGCTATTTTTAAACTTTATATGTCCGATCTCTTGTTAAGAACTGGTTCTACAGAGTAGGTGCGAACCTGCTGGTGCCCACCACTGGTTCTATAGAACCTGTGAGAACCCCCTGACGCCCACCACTGCGGCCCTCCCCAAAAAGCTTAGACTTGCTATTCCTCAAGAGATTACTGAAATTTCTGCAAGACCAGCTGTGGACACCAGATGTCCCCCTCAAAACAAAGGATTCCCTCCACACCCCAGAATTAGGGTTGCCACATGTCCTGGAAAACCAGGACTTGTGTTCACAGACTGGCAAGCTTTACAGAGGGTCCTATCCCGGTTTTGTGGAAGAGAATTTTGGATTCTACCCAGAATTATGGATTCTACCCAGAATCCATAAATACTGATCGTATTTTGAAACCACCCTTTTTCCAAGGAGCTCAGGATGGGATACTCTTTTACCTCACAACAACCCTGTAAAGTAGGTGACCTTGAGGGAGAATGACTGGCCTGCAGTCACCTAGGAAGCTTCATGGCTGAGCAGAGATTTGAACAAAGATCTTCCATGTCCAAGGGCAAAATCCGGAGTAACTACAGGGAGTCTTAGCTCCGATGTAAGAACAACTTACTCTGGATTCCAATATGAATTTCCCATAGGTTTTCTCTATGTGGTGCAGTAACTACGGCTACACGTAAAATCTCTTACGTGCACCTGTAGTTACTCTGGATTTGGGGATCAGTCTGATTCCCAAACCATTTCACCATCCTGGCTATTCTATAGGGAAGGGGTTTAAATCACCCCCCTCTTCCTCTGTCCTCCTGGAGATTGGGGCCACCAGACACCTTGCTCTGAGGGTCTCCAGACTGGCCTGGATCAGGCTCTCCCAAAGAATCTAATGCAGGCCATGCATATGTCTGGTGTGGGAAAAAGGGATTTTTTTGGGGGGGGGAGTAAATTGCAGGAATTTATTGCCCCCGAATGTCCCACCGGGGTTGAGAATAAACCTAGGCACCAGGAATTCAAATGCTCTCCAAGCAGAGGGTTTGTCTAGATGACCTTGTGGGTTCCTTCCAACTCTATGATTAGATGGATTAGCCAAACATTCAACTCCTGGACTTTAAACAATTGTGTAGAAGAGGAAATTTCAATTTTGCTAAAATTCCCTCTCTGCACAATTGTTATAAAAGGTCCAGGGAGCCCCAGAGTCAAAGGTTTGCCATCCCTACACAAGAGCCAATGTCACAAAAATTAAATATATGCCACTGAAGCAATTCCGCTTAATAAATCAATTTTTTCCTAGGCAGCTCAGTGACATCTAACCATTTTTGCAGCAATTAATTGCTTCTCCCCTTTTCTTTCTTCCTGATCAGACAGCTGGTATTTTGTACATTCTGGGCAAGGGGGGACGTGGGCCGGGCCAATTTGGCGGAAAGAGGCCATTCAACGCAGGCGACGGGAACAATTCCATTCTTTGACACCTAATAGGGCAGCATTCAAGATCAGGAACGCAAGCGCCGCAATTAATTACAACCTTTTCTGCAGAGGAACATTTCCCTACGCGCCGGGCGAGATTTACATTGGTGATGAGCTTCACTTTGGTTATGAAATGTTTGGAAACAAGCTAATGGATCCAATTTCGGCTTCTTGCCTCCACCGTAACATCTGTTTCCACCATGTAAGAAACCAACTTTCCAGTATCAGGGAACGGAGGGGAAACGTCCTTCTCAGTTGTTATTAAATGTTGCAAAGAAGGGGGGGAATTTGGAAAGGCAAGAAAAATCTAATTTTTTTTTGGATGCACCTTTGCTTCTGATTTTATAGCATCGCAGCCAGTGCTGGGCCAAGCCTCCCCCAAGATCCAGTTCGCTGGAAGTTGGGGGTGGGGATGGGTTCAGGGGCAGTGCCGGGGTCAGGGGGTAGGGCGGATCCCTCCTGGCGCACTGTGCATACACCAAACCCTGGCACATGCGCAGTGCATCTTCTCCGGCCGGAGAAGATGCAGTGTGCATGTGCCGACCCTGCAGGTTGGCACCTGCGCACTGCGTCTCCTCTGGCCGGAGGAGACACAGCACACATGCGCCGACCCCGCAGTTGGCGCGTGCGTGCTGCGTCTCCTCCAGCCGGAGAAGACGCAGTGCGCACCCGCTAACCCCAGTTGGAGGAGATGTACTGCACATGCGCCGAGGCCAGTGCGTGCTCAGTACGTCTCCTCCAGTTGGAGGAGACGCGGGGGGGGGGGGGGAGAAGATGGTGGCCGGCGCGAACCGGCATCTGCCCACCCCTGACCACAGCGCAATCTGAACCCCTGGTTAGGCTGCCACAAGTCCCATGCTGGCCGGGGGGTGTTGCAAAAGTGTTGTAATGCACTTCTGTGCCAATCTGGAGGGGTTTAGGCCAGTATACAAGTGTGCCAGCCTCCCCACGTCACTGTGGGAATGGGGAGATGGATGAGTTGTGCTGGCCTAAATCAGTTAGGATCTCCACCCATACTCTACAAACTATGGTTTGTGGTGCACCAGGATTATCATTCTGGTTGTGGCATCCAAAAGGCACTCAAAACAAACTGGAGAACATACCTGTGAATACCAAACTGGCATTTTCCAATTCTTCTTGTGGGACCTTGAAGCTGAAGGACTCGTTGTAGAAGGGATCGATGGTGCCTTTCATGAAAGAGGTCTTCTTGGTCTTTGCCAGTTTTAACCCGTGGACAAGCTGGATTTTCACAAAGGGATCTGGGTAGAAAATAGGTACAATTCCCCAACAACACAATTAAATATAATTGTACGGCATCTTAAATAATAGTCTATATTATTACCAACTATGTTGTATCAAGACTAAGAGCAGAAGCTTAGTAAGGAATGGAACGGGTAGATGGGCGGGGTTGCAAGAAAGCTGAGAAGGTCACCATAGGTAGCTCTGACACAGTGATTCTCAATCTTCCTAACGCCGTGACCCCTTTATAAGTTCCTCATTATGTGGGGACCCCCAAAGTTATTTTGGGGGACCCCAAAGTTATTTTCTTTGCTACTTTATAACTGTAATTTTGCTACTGTTATGAATCGTAATGTAAATATCTGATATGCAGGATGTATTTTCATTGTTACAAATGAAATGTGTGTTCTATGCACACATTGAACACAATGGGATTTATTTCAGAGTAGGCATGCATAGGATTGGGCCCTGAGGCTGCAATCCTATCCACATTTACATGGGAGTAAAGGCCCCCTGACTATAATGGGATTTATTTCAGAAAAGGATTTATTTCAGAAAAGGCATGCATAGGATTGGGCTTTGAGGCTGTCAGTCAGCCCCAGTGTGCATGCATCTACAGCCAGAGGTCTGGCAAGCCTGACCTGCCCCCCACCCCCCCGTACCTGGGGTCTTTAGGCGACCCCCAGGAAAGCTCTAGGTGACCCCCCAAAGGGGTCCCAACCCACACTTTGAGAAATTCTGCACTACCATAAGTTGTGTCATCGAGGCTCGGAGGGAGTACCATGATGTTGCAATGGGTACTAACATCACAATTATAATTTGCAATCCAGCCAAGTTTGCAAGTGTTAGTTCCATTCAACAAACAAGTCCCACTTGCTTAATATGGGGGGAGGATTTGCCCTGCCAGGAGGTACCTCCAGGGACAGAACTGGAGACCTTCAGCATCCAAAGCAGGCCATCTGCTCCTGAGCCACACAACCTGGAAAAATTTGCTGTCTTCCTTTGCCGTGATCAATACCCGCATGTTGATTTTATTTAAAAGATTCCTCCATCAATCTTACTCTGGACCGAATGGCACAGAAGCGGCCAATCGAGAGCTTTAATGCATTCAGCGCAACCAAATTCAATCAGGCAAGTGGCCTTTGGAAGCTGCCGTGTTCTGGCCATTGTGGGAAGCATCCGATGAGTCACTCTTGGAGTGGCTCCGAAGCAGAGGTCAAAATGCTCCCAGCTGGCTTTCCAAGTAAAATAACCAAAGGATGGCCTTGGGGAGGGCAGGCTGTACTTGCCGTCTCAACAGGAACAACATCTACGACTCAAATGAAACAGCAGTTACAGAGAGAGATAATACAGGAGGATGCACAGACAGCGCAATCCTAAGCATGTCTATTGCATTCAATGGGGCCTACTCCCGGGAATGTGTGTTTAGGATTGCAGCCTGAGATTATAATCCTAACCCATTTAGACCAGTGCAATTCACCCATCTCACTAATCCCGCAGTGGCGTTAGGGGGACAGCGCATATCTGTGCACTTGCCTCACTCATGAGTGATGCCCTATGGCACTTGACACCCCCAGGCCAGAACTGTGCTGGGATTCATGTTGGCCTAAGAGGGGGTAGGATTGCGCTGCAATGCTGCAATTCTATCCACACCTGCCTCGCAATAAGCTCCTATAATAGGACTTACTGCTGAGTAGACCTATATAGGATTGGACACTAGGGGCAACTCCGCACAAAATCATCCTTGTTCTGAGCACGTTACAAAAAAAACACATTTGCACTAAGCCGGCAGCATCAACAGCGCAACCACAGAGTAGCAGTGACTCTTATGCTTCTTATGCAGATGAAGTTGGCGGTGACACCACAAACAGTGACACCACTCTGGCTCATCCTGGTGAGAGAGGAGGGTCTTGTGGGGCTGCCACACCTAAAATGTTTTGTATTGGGCCCCGCAACTCCTACTGTTGCAATTGGTGGCGCACCAATCCCTGCGGCGCCTTCTAGACGAATGAATTTGTCTCAACATGTTCCAGCTCCGCAGCCCGTTATCTTTGGTCGGCAGGTGCACAACCAGGACGGAGGAAATAAATTAATTAAAGGGGAAATAAATGTTTCCAAGCGAGGTCAAAGGGCTGCAGAAATAGACGGGCGATGGACGCTGGATCATTAACTCCACAATGCCAAGAGAAGTGTATTATCTGCTATCGCGGCCCTCGCAAATGGTCACAGTACTTCTTGTTAAAATCGTGTACTCATGGACAGAGGTTGGATCATTTCCAGTCTGCCCACTGCAGCCCATGGATTGCACCAGTTAAAGCAGGCCAGCACAGAGTGGGAGCAGGTTGCAGGAAGGCATCACAGGAACAGGGAAAGGATGTTTGGGGGCAAAGGGGAAGACTTATAAGTGGATGGAGTTCCAGAAGGGATAGGATCGGCTCTAGCAATGCATGCCAAATCATAACCCCAAATTGTGTAATGCTAAATCGTAACCCCAATGTAAGATCAGTCTTATGTGTGCTATCTGGATTTGTGCCAACGATTCCTCTGGCACAGATCCAAGTAGCCCCATTGGAGTCGTTGGGGCATTACTTGGGGTAGGGGAAAAAATATCCCCTTATCCCAAGTTGCCCTTCGTTTGGCACCTATCTTGTGTTGGATACAGTGCAAAACAGGATTGGGTTGCCCATCCAGAGCAAATCAGGATTGGGTTGCCCATCTCTACCACTGGTGCATAGGGAGGAAGAAGAAACAGAGGTGCAGAAGGTGAGGTTCCCATGCTTTTGACCATCTCTACATCCCATCACTAAAAAATTTGCATGTCTAAGCAGACGTTCTACACATGCTCAGGAACACGTTTTTGAAAATGATGATGTTTTTAAAAATAGCTGCCAGGGCCAAGGACTGAAGGTGCTTCTCAGGGTGACCAGATTATTCCTGAACCCCAGGGCCAAAATTCCTGAACCCAGGGCCAAAATTCCTACCCACTTAATAAAATTGCCCCAAAAATGTATTTTTTGTTTTTCAGTTTTTTGAACATAACTTTTGATAGGAAGAAGATATCTCCAAACTGATTTCTGCACTGGATTCTGCTCTTCTATACGAATCCAACAACATATGGCATGATGGGGTTCTGTGCACTATCGCAAAGTTTCAAAATGAAGCCAAAATATAGGACAATGAAGCCAAAATGTAGGACACCCAGACAGGAGGCTAAAAATCCAGACAAATCCAGGTTTTTCTGGTCATATGGTCACCCTGGTGCTTCTAGGACTGAGAATTTCAAGGCAGGTTTAGGGATTTTTCAGGCTTTTTAGCTTTAGGTGGGAATAACTCGAGGATGAGGATGTTGTAGTGTAGAAAGGATGAGGAAGAGGAGGAGGAGTGGACTGCAATGGCTTAGTAGTTAAAAGGCTGGAGTTAGAAGACTGTGATTGACCATAATTTCGGTCAGCAATTCAAGACCAAATACTGCAAAACGGGATGAGCTGCTGCCCTTAGCCCAGCTCCTGCCAAAAGCATGTAAATACACATAGATAGGTACTACTTTGGTAGGAAGGTAAGCAGTATTCCGTTTGCCAGACTGGCCACATGACCACGGAGACATCTTTGGTCAAAGCTGGCACTTCGGCCATAGAGATGAGTGCCACACCCTATGGACAGTCATGGCTAGCATGGCAACCTGCAAGGGTGAGATTGCCATATGTCCCCCCCAAAACAGGGACAGTCCTGATTTGGGGGGATTATACTACTGGCAAGTCTAAGATGATACTTCCTATCCATATTGGCAAGTCTGACAGAGTGTCCTGTCCCAATTTGGTGGGAGAGAATTATGGCAATCCTATGCAAGGGGTTACCTTACCTTTTAGGGATTTTCAAGGTTCATCTTTTGCTCTTTGACGGAGCATCCCAACCCATTTGTGGCTCACTTGTCTCCAGCTAAGCACTTAGGGCACACGTCAACACAACTGTCATCTAGAGGCTATACCTGATCCTTGACTCATATCCGTCTGAAGCAATTGCTTGGCTCGAATGATGTCCACGTTCAGTCTTCCGGCACTGGGAAGGTAGTTAAGGGACAGCAGGAGTTCCCCCAGTTCAACCTCATTCTGTAAGAGAAGCAGGAAAAAGTAGGTTCAAATGCTATGAGAAGAAGAATCTTTAAAAGGAAAAGCAGGAGGTGCAGAAGGATTAGGAGAGCCGAGATGGAGAAGTTGTGGTTCTAACATCAGACCTGGAAGAGCCAGGATTAAACCTCTGGTCAGCCCAGTGGCATCACTAGAACAGTGTGGGCCACACCAGATGATGCCATGGAGGTCATGGTGATACCATTGCTGGCCAATATTTTAAAAAACTTTGTATTTTCAAATGCCCTATTTTCTTGAATCTAACGCTCACCTTTGCAGCTGAATTTGGTCTCCAAAACTGGGGTGTGCATTAGATTCACTGGCACATTAGATTCAAGTAAATACAGTATTTTGATTATTAGTATAGGGCTGCAATCCTAACCACACTTTCTTGGGAGTGAGTAATATTGAACACAATGAGACTTCTCAGTAGACATGCTTAGAATTTCAGTTTAGGTCCATATGTTATAGCCAAAAAACCAGCAGGTGAAGGGCCACATCAACGGGGTGTTGCCCTGCCCACTACATGGGTGGAAGTCCATCACGGGGGTGAGCACTGACTACCCAAACTGGATGACACATGAGCTCAGCCACAAGCTTGCTGAGCGACCCCCAGTTCCGTCACTATTTCTCAGTCACACCTACCCCACAGGGTTGTTGTGGGGATAAAGAGGAGGAAAAGAAGCACGGACACCACGCTGATCTTATTGGAAGAAAAATACGATGCTAGGTAGGGCACTGAGGATTCCAATTCACAGCCAAACTTCCGGTGTGCAGGTGGCTGGGAGCGTGTGTAGATCTCCAACCTACTGAATCGTGACCTCCAGATGCTTGCAGAAACCTTTCATCAGAAAGCAACTTGGCTCACCTGTGGGTGCATCACGCTATCACAGAACCTTCCAGAAAGAGTTCTCCCGAGCCCGACTTCCCATCCAACCCTCCCAAACAGTCGGGAAACCACCTGCGTTCCACGGCAGAGATTACTGTCACCAAAATCTGGCAATTAAAGATGAAACAGCCGCGTCCCCGAGCGCTTCAGTCCAGGTGCAAACAGCTAATTGGCTCAAGCTGGGAGCGCATCTGCACGAATTTCTCAGGAAGGAAAAGCTTCATTTATTCCAGCTGGTGCTGAGAACCCAGTCCTGGAACTTCTCCAAGTGAAGCTTCTCACATTCCTTTCTGCGGATGACGAGCCTCGATGGGACAAGGAATCAGCCTTTCATTCCTTTTTTGAACAAACCATGTTGTTCAATAATAAAATTGGATATGGTAGTGGTTCCAAAACTGCACCGCAGCACCCTAGGGAACATATAGGGACACCATGGGATGTCACAAGCGACTCCTCCTACTGGTCCTCCCTGGCGCCACTATCTTAAATTGCACAAAATCATGCACAATTCAAGATGGTAGTACCCAAATCTTGCAAGACTTCCACCATCCTGGATCTTGCAAGACTTGGCTGCTGCCATCTTGGGTCTTCCAACGCTTCTTGGACCACATGGTATCTTGTGAGACTTGGGTGCTGCATTCTTGGATCTTGCAATATTGGCTGCTGCTATCTTGGAATTGCAAGACTTGGATGCCACCATCTTGTACCACGTTATCTCATGAGAACTGGTCGCTGCCATATTGGATTTTACAAGATCTGAGCACTGCCATCTTGGACCACATTACCTTGTGAGATTTGGGGGCTGTCATCATGAACTGTGCAAGATTTTATGCGTTGAGCATAAAAGTTGAGCCAAAAAGAAGAGACTGCAGAGGTGTCATGACCCTAGTAAGTTCGGAAACCACTGAGATAAGGAACTGCTGAGAATCCAACAGTGTACAATTCTGTCTGCTCAGTAGGAACTTCCATTGTACTCAATGGGCCTTACTCCCAGGAAAAAGCATACATGACTAAGTGCACAATCCAGAGTAACTATGGGAGCTCTTAAGAGACATTTACGTCGATGTAGTTATGGCGCCACCTAGTGTAAACCTATGGGAAATTCATAGAGCAATCCAGAGTAAATTTTTCTGATGTCGATATAAGGGCTCCTGTAGTTACTCTGGATTGTGCAGTAAAGGACTTAGCAAGTCTCAAAAAATCAAAACAATAGCATTTCAGCATACCTTCAAGTGAAGTATCGGAACATTTCCAACCATCCGAGCATAGTCCTATGCATCAGTGGTGGGCACTTACCGGTACGGGCCTACGCGCCCGTACCGGTTCTTCCCGTTTCCCTGCCGCTAGCGTACCGCCAGTGACAGGGAAATGAAAAACATGGTGGACCGGTACGGTCCGCCATGTTTTCTGCCCACCGCCGCCTGCCTAGAAGCGGGCAGGCCGCTTCTAGGCAGGCTCTGCGTGAGCGTCGACACCGGCGCTCGCGCAGAGCCTGCCTAGAGGCGGCCTGCCAGGCCAGCTTCCAGGCAGGCTCTGCGTGAGCGCCGGTGTCGGCGCTTGTGCAGAGCCTGCTTAGAAGCCGGCCTGCCAGGCCAGCCTGGCAGGCCGGCTTCTAAGCAGGCACTGCGCACGCGCCAACGTCGCCCCGCCCCTCGCCCCGCCCCAGTCCCGCCCCTCGCCCCACCCACACCCCCTGACCCCGGCTGGCCCCTCCCACTTCCGGCGTACCAGATCTTGGGATGGGGCCAGCCCATCACTGCTATGCATGCTAACAAAGAAGTAAATCCCACCGTGTGCTTTGGGACTTACTCCCAGGAAAGTGCGCAAAGGATTGCAGCCTCTGTAGATTTGACCTGAGTTTTGTTGTCTCATTTCCCTTTAGACAAAATCAAATATTCTGTGCCTGCCGTGGTTGGCGCACAGCCAGACGGCTGTTCCAAAGACGGCTTTTAATGTGGCCCATCACGACTGCGACATGCTCCGACTTGGCTGGTGCACTCTTTGACAACCCGTGTAAATTCTGCGGCTGAAGGACTCCCCGTGCGCCGATTCACAGCCAGAGAAAATCTACCCAGTGCGCACACGACAACTCTGAAATCAATTGTTCTCGTCATGATCCATTTCCCCTGAGAGTTTGTGTTGGACCCCAGAGGAAAAAGGGTGAGGGGTTTTTAATACAAGAAAACAGAAAAAAAGTAAATATTGAAACTGTCGTCCAATTAAAGCAATCAGAGTCAATTAACTGAGTGAGGTTTACACTAATTGATCAATTAAATCTGCATGCATTTGCATATGGATAGAGTAATAACTACTGGGGAGGAGCATATAGTTCAGCGGTAGAGCATGACTGGCCCTAGATTGGCTAGGAAAGGCTCCTATATGAAACCCTGACACCTCCCTGTGCCAACCATGTGCCAACCATTGGCAATACCGTCTCTTGGTTGTTCTGACGAAAGCCAATTTCTCATCACTCGGATGATGCCCACCAGAGTTATAGGGAGTGGGAACCTCTCTTGCAAGATGTTGCTGTCACTTGTGTTTCGAAGGACTTGTACGGAAAAAAACAATATTTTGAAAATCTGCTCAATTAATTGGCAGCCACGTTTTTTAATTGGAAAAAGAAATTGAAGATTCCCAAAACTTTTGAATTCTAAATCAACATAATAAAAAAGCCTTTGATTCTTTCAGTCAATTCCAGAGAAGTATTTCTTATGCGTAGAACATCAAAGGGACTTTTAATTATAAAATTGAAAGGTCACTGGCTGACTCACTGACTGACTCATCAATGCCCAGCCAAAACCACCAGACCTAGAAGTGTGAAATTTTCCTTCCATGTTGGAGGCACCCACTAAGAACCAGTTTTCAGAAATTCCAACTGGAAGGGGGTGAAAAGGATCTTGTCCCTATATGTTGAGGAATTGCCAACTGATCAACGCCCTGCCCCGACCCCTGGACCTAGAAGCATGAAATTTGGGGAGGGTATTCCTTATGTGAGCACCCGCCAAGAACCGATTTTTAGAAATTTAACTCCTAGGGGGCTGAAAAGGGGTGCAACATGTTTCTTCCTATACTTAACATAGAAGACTGACTGATCAACACCAAGCCTCAATCCCTGCACCTAGAAGCTTGAAATTTGGCAAGTGTATTCCTTCTGTGATGTAAGGACCCACTAAGAACCAATTTGGTGCCTGGTAGAACCTGCTGCCTGGTGTTGCTTGCTGGCGACCCGGTGCCCGCTGGTACCATGTAGGAATGCACAGTGCTCAGTGGTGCCTGCTGCCTGGTGGTGTCCGGTAAAGGAGCCCATTAGTATCTAGTGGTGCCTGGTGCACAGTGGTGCCCATAGGGATGCCCAGTGCCTGGTAGGGATGCCCAGTACCCACTGGTGGTAGGGGTACCCACTGTCTGCTGTTGCCTGCTGCATGGGGGTACCTGTTTCCACCCAACAGTGCCAGATAGGGACGGCCAGTGCTCTGCAGGAATGCCCGCTGGTGCCTACTGCTGCTCTCCACTCCAGTGCCTGGTGCTTGCCATTGCCCAGTGGTGCCATTGCCCATATGGTGCCCACCATCCAGTGCCACTTCCAAATGCCCACCAGTGCCCATTCATGTCCAGGGCCCACGTATACAGTATTCTTAGAATTTTACTCCCACAACAGCAGGTTCATTCTGCTAGTTTAATATATAAATTTTTATATTATATATTTATATTAAAAGGTATTTTAATTTTATATTAAAAGGTATAACAGGTGTTACCTGAGAACTGGGAAGCAGGGCCTTCCACCAATGTCCACCCTTCACAAGGTCCACATCACTCAGGGACATGGACACCTTGCCAATGACGCAGTGGCGAGAAAATTTGTCGAAGTCCACAATGGTCAAGAGGAGAGTCCTCCTTTGGGCTTCTAAGAAAGGGATTTCAAATGTATACCTCTCCTCAAACACCGGGTTCTGGGTTTTGCGCTTGACTCCCGTCTGCTTGGAGTTCTTCTGGTCTGGTAGAAGGCAGATCTTCACGTAAGGGTTGGAGTGGGCCATATCCTGCCGGGCGCCATCGTAAGAGATGGGTGGAGGTAGATCCCTGGCCTCAATGACCCGGACAATAAGATAATTGTGCAGCAGGTCATACTGTGTGCTGAAATGCAACATGCCCAGTTGGTACTTGGCCAGGATCTCCTCGTCCGTCAAGGAGTCCATGTCGTCGGTAGCAGAGTCCCGGGAGTAGAGCTTGGGTTCAAATTTCCTAAAATAATCATCGGGGGTGTAGGTCTTCCTTAGGATGCTGGGCTGGACTATTTCCTTTTTGGCTCCTAGAACGCCAAACTCTATCGGCTTAATGTCAATGAGCGGAGAGCTTGGACGCCTCAATTCCAGACCTGCGTGGCAGAAGAAACAGGAAGATGAGAGCATTGCCCATTCTCAATATGGGCACAATCCAGCGCAGTTATGGGTCCACGCAGTTATGTCACCTTTTAGTGTTATCTTATGGAAAGTCACCTTAACTGCTCTGGAGCAAAGGGCTTAATTTGATTTTAGGATATGGACCTATGCCAAAATATGCCAATATTAAGCATATTACTGGATATCAGTGGTTCCCAAACTTTTCTGCCATAAGGGCTGTGGTGCTCAGTGGCTAAAGATACTGTGCTGACCAACCTGAAGATTGGCAGGTCGACAGTTTGATATCTGAGAACCGCATGACCGAGTGAGCTTCCATTAATTGCCCAGCTCCTGCCAACCTAGTGGTTCAAAAGCAAGTCAATGCAGTATAAAAACAGCTAGAGGTATCCCCACTTTCTGATGGTTCGTTTTCCGATAATCCACTCTCTCAACACCTTTCAATTATACCCAGCGTTCATTCTTTCAACCTCTCTCTGTTGTTCTAAAGGCCCAAATTGCCCTTCCCCGTGTTGTAGTTCCTGGTCTAATCCCTTTCTCGGAGGAGTTGATGAGAATTCATGTGCAGCAATCTTTTGTGTGGCAGCAGGAATTTGCAAAATGAAAAGGGCATTGCAATTTGCTGGCTAAAAAGCATTGGAACCAACATTTGTAAAGTCCAAAAAGATTGGGTTCCACTTTTCAGCCATTTTCATTTTTAGATGGTGCTCCGGTTCCCCAACCCGTCCAACAAGTGGGGGATGCCCGTACCACTTCAATGGGAAGGTTACAATGTTCCATGCGCTTTTGGTGTTGAGTCCTGCTGGCCACACGATCTCAGAATTTGGTCTGAAATTTCAGGATTCCAACCTTCTTTGTGACACAAATAATGAATGGAACCGATATGGGGTCCCCCATGTGCGACCCTCTGCCCTAACAAAGCACCACCCTGTCCTATGAAGCCCTACTCTTCCAATCTCAGACCCTCACAGTCCTTTTCCATGAACAAGCAAAACCCGTACTTGAAATGCGCCGTGTGAGGTTGTAAGTGGATCTAGACGTATCAGACGAGGACAGTCTTCTGTCTGGGGAAACGTCCTGAGGGGTCGGGGGCGGCTCACTGGTGGTGTTGTCGGAGTCACCATCTTTGTCCTCACTTCGATTGCTTACTCTGGGGACAAGAAAAACAGCAAACACTCTTAATGTAGGAAAAGCACTATGGGGTCCCCAGGCACGGTCCTGCAGCTTTCACCCACCACAGAATCAGAAACCTCAACCCCAAATGGAGCCTTGCTAGGCTTAACCCTGATTTGCAACATTTTTCCTCTTTAATCACAGAGCAACAACTCTCTTTTCCAGCAGAGATGACGGGCACCACCTGATTAAATACAAAGCATAATTAGCAGCGAGCATGCACGGAGCATGAGCAACCAGCACAACAGGGCGACTCACTATATTTATGGCCATCTGCTACTACGGACTCAATCCATAGACTCAATCAATCAAGCAATCAAACACTTGATATCAATCAAATATCACTGATTGAATCAAATATTTGATATCAAATACTGTATCAAGTATTGTCAATCAATCAGTATTTGATCAATATCAAATATTTGATTCAAATATTTGATTCAATCAAATATATTTGACTGCTATCATGTCTTCGATTGATTTATTGAGTCCTCCAATGGATGACAGTCCCTGTTTTTTAGTGGCCCATCTCTGTTGCTCATTAATGGTGTGGCTAGGGTATCAGTTCAATGGGGCGCAAAATTTTGTTAACAGTACACCCCAGGGGTGGGCCCAGCCTGGCCCAACATCGGTTCACCGGAAGTGGACGGGGCCAGGCAGGGGTCAGGGGGCGGGACTGGGGTCAGGGGCAGGCGGGGCCAGGGATGGGGGCGGGGCAGGGCAGGGGTGGGGCGAGGGGAGGGCCCCAACCCCAGCGCACTGCGCGTGTGCCAACGATGGTTGGAGCAAGCATAGAGCGTCCTGAAGCTCGCCAGCTTGGCACAAGTGCAGAGCGTCCTGAAGTGTGCCCACTTCAGGACGCTCTGGGCTTGCACCAACCTTGGCCAGCTTCAGGATGCACTGCACATGCGTCATCCTTCATTGGAAGGTTGACGCATGCACAGTGCAGTGGTGGGGCCGGGCACCGAACTGGTGCGCCTGGTTTTCTGGCCCCCCCTAGCCACCGGATCGGTGGCAGGGGGTCAGAAACAGGAAGCGGTTTGGGCGATCCAGCCCAAACCAGCTTCAGCCCACCACTGCCCTACCCACTGGCCCTTAATAGGGCATTTCTGGTTTTCAAAACCCAGACGTGTCTTTCTTAAGGCCTCCAGGAGGCCTTCAGAGGTTCATGGAAGCCACATGTACCCTTCCACACCACTGACTACCTTCTAGATGTGAGTAGAAGGTACGCCACACAGTGGCATAGCTAAGAAGGAGCAGGAGGAATACGTTGCCCAAGGTACACACTTTGAGGGGGTGCCAACCTGCACCCATTGACAGTGGATCCTATAGCAAGGGATCATCTGGCAGATTCCAAGGCAGGCCATCACCACAACATCCCCACATGCACTATCTGCTGCTACTGCAAACCCATTCCTATCAGTAGAGCCATTATACAGAGATAACACAGAAGCAGCCTCTTGTACGGAGACAGCTGTTATTGGCTTGTAGTAATTTTCCTCCTATAAATGTCACGCTCTCATTGCAAGAGTTCATTTTCTGGTTTCACCAGGGCTGCTACCGAGAAGCTCCGACTGCAATTTAATCTCGTGGCACATAGAAAGCATTTCTTTCCGAACATCAAGCGCTGGACATTTTGTCATATGTTCAGGGCTGAAGGGCCTTTGCTTTGCTGATTCCTGGTTGCAACAAGGCTGGAATGCAAATATGAGAGGGAACGACAGGAAAATGGCATTGCCGGGTGTGTTCAAGTCAACGTAATTAGATCTGGCGCAGCAAGGCGGACGTATTCGCGGCCTCAGAGCGTACCGGGGGTATGAAAATTCAGGAAGTTAAAAACATTGTGCCTGTTTTAGCCAACACTGAAGATAAAACTCAGGCACTGGATCTACATCTAAGCAGCCCCATCATGGACAAGATATCCAGGGTGGTTCACCAGCACAGAACAAAAAACAGACACAGCCATATAGAAAAAGGAACAGATGGCAGGTAAAGCCATCTGTTAAAGGTACAGATAAAACATACAGAAAGGGAGTAAGAAATTAGGTGTGCAAAATGGGATGGTCCACATCTGGCCTTAATATGTCACTTGGAAAGGGCGCAGGGTGTCCATATGTCCTCTTTTTCCAGGACATGTCCTCTTTTTAAGCCTTAAGTCCTGGAAAAAATCTACATTGTCCTCCTTTTCCTTGTGAGCAGGCAGCATGTAGCTTTCTTTAACTTCATAAATTATATGAAATAGTTTTAAATTTAATAATAAAAAATATAGTGTTTAAACTAACCAAAAGAAAGCAATCTATCTGAGTATTTTTAGCTTTTATTTTATCATGTGCTACATTTTTTGTGGGTGTCCTAAATTTGGGGGGGATGATTTGTCCTTTGTTTTGGTTATGACACTCCGGTGTCATAATTATGGTTCCCATTTGGCATCCCAATGCCAATTTTGGTTATGATAGCCCAATCATATGCCTGTCTACTCAGAACTAACCCTACAATCCAGAGTAACTACAGGAGCACTTAAGAGACATTACGTGTACCCACAGTTACTGCACCACCTAGTGGAAACCTATGGGAAATTCATATTGCAATCCAGAGTAAATTGTTCTTGCACCGGAGCAAAGACTCCCCGTAGTTACTCTGGATTGTGCCCTAAGTCTCATTATAGTAAGTGGAGCTTACTCCTAAGAAAGAGTGGATAGATTTCAGCCTTGGTGATCCTGGAAAGGAGCCAGTGCCTCAGTTTCACAGGAGGATCTGCCAGCTCTCTGCTGCCACCCCACATAATGGCCAGAACTGGTACTGCAGTTGGTACATAATTTGAGGAATCGATACGTAGAACATCCGCAGGGTCTTTAGAACAGTTGGTAGGATTGAGGAGGGCTTAAGAAAACAGATTAACCCTACAATCCAGAGTAACTACAGGTGCACGTAAGAGACATCATGTGCACCCGTAGTTACTGCACCACCTAGTGAAAACCTATGGAAAATTCATATTGCAATCCAGAGCAAATTGTTCTTACACTGGAGCAAGGACTCCCTGTAGATACTCAGGATTGCACCCTAATTGGGAAGGAAAAGGAACTGCAGTCTGAAAGCAGCAGCCAGACTTACAGCCAGGGTGGTGTCTGCGCTGGAAACGGCCCCAGGATCTCCACTTCGTCTTCGCTGGACTGGCAGCAGCTACAGTCGTAACACTTCTGACAACAGTTCCTGCAGGTCCATCTGCACAGCAAGAGATCCAAGATTCTAGACAACAGGCCCTGAGGCCGTTGGAAACCAGAAAGCAAAATTACAACCAGTTGATTGCCGGTGAAAAGAACAGCATAGCACAGTTGAAACTCAGGAGGACAGCAGGGAATTGGATCTGCAGGGGGAAAAATAGTTCAGGGACTATTTACTCTGCTGATGCAAAAGATCAGCCGGTTATTGAAAGCATCTCAAACAAAGATATAAGGGAACCCTCCTAAAATTCCCATTAAAAGGCCAAGACATAATAAAAGGCACTTTACTCTCAGTAAGCCTAGGGTCCAAAACATTTCGGGCTATCAAGTATACGTGTGTGTGTGTGTGTGTGTATACGTATCATATATATGTATGCATATATACATACAGTGGTTTGTTTCCTAGAAATAAAGCTGGGGGTACTCATTATGAAGAAGTGATTTGTAATCATAGGAATATCTACTTGGGGGCCACAGAAGTGGCCAACTGACTTGAGGAGGGGAGGGCAGGATCCAGGAGTTGTCAACTGACCAGGGAAGGGCAGGACCCAGGGGTTGCCAACTGACCAGGGAAGGGCAGGACCCAGGGGTTGCCAACTGACCAGGGAAGGGCAGGACCCAGGGGCTGCCAACTGACCAGGGAAGGGCAAGATCCAGGGGCTGCCAACTGACCAGGGAAGGGCAAGATCCAGGGGCTGCCAACTGACCAGGGAAGGGCAGGACCCAGGGGTTGCCAACTGACCAGGGAAGGGCAAGACCCAGGGGTTGCCAACTGACCAGGGAAGGGCAAGATCCAGGGGTTGCCAACTGACCAGGGAAGGGCAAGATCCAGGGGCTGCCAACTGATCAGGGAAGGGCAGGACCCAGGGGTTGCCAACTGAACTGAGGAAGGGATTTCGTACCAGAAAGCACCCCCTCAAAAAGTGTGTGTGTATGTGTGTGTATAGATACATACAAACAAACACACATACATCTATCTGTGTGTGTATGTATATGAATGAATGTGAGTATGTATACACACAAACACATATATACACAATACACACACACATATACACATACACATATATACACATACACATGCGTATACACGTGCACACACATATAAAGAATATATGTTGGGCTCTCAGAATTTAGTGCACATTCTGAGACATCACAACAGCTCAGCCAGTGGTTGTAGGGAAGAGGGACAATAAGTCCCAAAATAGCACTAGTTCAGAAAAATGTGCAATTTCAGAAATCACCTTCATGCTTACATTAAAAATTTGGTGCAACTAAAGGCATGTATATGCTTTAAAAACGTTCTTGGAGGGAAGGCGGTATTGCACACCAATTGCGGCGCGGCATTTCAGAGCCTGGGAGCCACTACTGAGAAGACCCTCCTTCTCAAAATGGCAACCAACCAAAGGGTATAGGAAAGAAAAATCCTGGTATAACTCAAGGAGAGAGAACGTACTCATAATAAATCGAGATGTACCTAAGTGTGGAAGCAGTTATGGTACATATGGGAAAATGCATGAACTATTCATAAATAGCATTTAAAATGCATACACACTGCATCAATAGATCTAGGCCAGTGTTTCTCAAACTTAGGTGGGTCATGATCCAATATCAGGTGGGTCGCCATTCATTCCATTATGCATTTTATTTTCAGCATGATGCTTGATGGTACACGGCTGCATTCGGGGAAATATCACAAATCTGTACTTCTAACAGGCAACCAGGTATATATTTTAATAGTGATAGTGAATAGGGTCTACTCCTGGGTAAGACAGCATTGCAGCCTTTGGGATGTTTGGACAGTATTTTAAAAGAGATCAGCAACTACTTGGGAAGGTTTCTTATTTAAATATATTTTTAAGCTTAATGGAAACTTTTTATTTTACTAATTTGATTTTGACATATCATAGAATCATAGAATCCTAGAATCCTAGAGTTGGAAGGGACCTCGTAGGTCATCTAGTCCAACCCCCTGCCTGCAGCAGGAAATCCCCCTAGAGCATCCCTGACATATGGTGATGTTAGAAATTTTTCTGCTTGCTGATGTCACTTTCGGCCATAACATCACTTCCATGTTCGTGATGTCACAGGTGGGTCCCCATAGAATGTCATTCAAAAAGAGTTCCCAGTTCTAAAAAGTTGGAGAACTCCTGATTTCAACAAAAGCACGTGGAGAAAGAGAGGGTGGAGAAGAAAGAGTGATGCAAAAGATGGACTCACCTCATTTATTGGTTCCAACTGTCCTTTTATATATCCATGTTGAAGCAAAGGGGAGGGAAATAAAAATAAAACAAGGCTAGTTTAGCAGAACTCTGATGACTTTTACCTGCCCTTCCATTTCCAAGCAAGATGAGGCTATTTCCATGTTGAATTGGAAGTCTACCCACTACACAACACTGCCTAGAACCATTTGGCTCAGGATAAGGGCAAAATCCAGAGCAGTTATGGGTACATGCATTTAAGTCACCTTCTAGTGTTATCTATTGGAAAGACACCTTAACTGCTCCGGAGCAAAGGGCTTAATTTGACTTTAGGATAAGGGCCTATGATTATGATTGCCACATTAGGATTAGGGAAGGAATCATACAAGTTTAGGGTGCATTCACACAACCATTTGGGCATGACAGTAATCAGACCCTGTTGGCACAACCATCCCTGCGGCCGAGCTCATAACTCTGGATTTGAATCCCATAAGTGGTAATGGGGTGGACCACCACAAAGCCTCCACCCATGTAGGATGCATGATCAGAAAAGATTGGAAGTCGTGCAAGGCATGAGTCATGGTGCTCATGACCCTTGGGTTGCACAATCCTAATCATGTATACTCAAAAGTAAGCACCATTGTGTTTAATGGGGCTTAGGACCATATCCTAAAGTCAAATTAAGCCCTTTGCTCCAGAGCAGTTAAGGTGACTTTCCATAAGATAATACTAAAGGGTGACGTAACTGCGTGGATCTGTAACTGCTCTGGATTTTGCCCTTACTCCCAGGAAAGTGTCTTTAGGATTGGAGCCTTCATACAAACATTCGTTTGGAGCTGGAGATAGATTACATATCGTATTTTGTGCTGCAGTGATTGGCCAGATAAGGCGCCGGAAGCATCCACTTGCTCTCAGGATAGCTCCAGAACCATCCTCCAATTAACTGAAATGGGGGGAAAACTATGACAATAACAGTGGTACTTTTCAGGGGTCACACCAAACCAGGCACTGTACCAACTAACTAAGCAGGCCTCTGTCAGTCTTGAAAGACTATGGTATTGTGCTAGACGCTGCATACGCTGCATGCGAAGCACGAAAGCCTGGGTTGGATTGTTATGGAGGATAGGCTGTTACCCAAGCAGCAAATCCCCCTCTCCACGCCACTGAATTAGTCCAATGGAATGCCAGAGCCAAAACAATTGGATCCAGCTGCATCGCAGAGCTGGGCTAAGGACAGGAGCTCACCCTGTCTTGTGGGGCCGACCCAAGAATCGAACCCTGGCCTGCTGGTTAAAAGGCACAGCGTCTTAACCAGAGATGGGCCTGGCCCTTGCCAACAACCAGTTCGCTGGAAGTTGGGGGTGGAGCCAGGGGCAGGGGCGGGGTCAGGGGCGGGGCGAGGCGATGGTGGGCCCCAACCCCGGCACACTACTCATGCGCCAACCCCAGATGCAGGAGCAGTGCGTCTCCTCCAGGAGACACACTGTGAAAGTGCCGGGGTTGGCGCATGCGCAGGGCGTCTCCTCTGGCTGGAGGAGACGCTCTGCGCACGCACCGACCTCGGTGCATGCGCAGTGTGTTTCCTTCAGGTGGAGGAGACGTTCTGCACACGCGCCGAGGTACCGCTGTCGTACCAACGTCAGCGCTTGCGCAGTGTGTCTTCCCCACCAGGAGGAGACACACTGCGCGTGTGCTGAGGTCAGCGCATGCGCAGTGTGTCTCCTCCTCCCAGCGTCCGAACCGGTACACTGGGTTTTCAGGCAACCCCGCCGCTACCGGTTCGGTAGCGGCGGGGTCATGGAAACAACCGGTTTGGCCGAACTGATCCGAACCAGCTTGGGCCCATGCCTGGTCTTAACCGCTTGCACCACCCACAGCCCACACCGACTAACTATGGTTTGGAAATCAAGCCGCATTGCAGGGGTCAACCATTGTTGCCAAAGTGTCAGCCATCATGTAGCGTCGGCCAATCCAACTCTGGACCAGCACTAGTCTCCTGGGTGCTCCAAGGGGGCCATCACAAAAATGTCCTAAGGTACATGCAGCGGCCAGATCAAAAGACTCTCCAGGGGTTTCCCTGGGTTCAAAAATGCCTAAAAAGGAACAAAAATATCTACATCTACAGTATTTATATACCGCTTTTCAGCTGAAAAGTTCACAAAGCGGTTTCCAAGAAAATGAAAAAATTAATAGCTAATTAATAGCTAATGGGCCCTGTCCCAAAAGGGCTCACAATCTAAAGTGCAATAACCAGCAGAAGCCACTAGAACGGACATTGCTGGGGTGTGGAGGGCCAGTTACTCTCCCCCTGCTAAATAAAAGAGGACACCCACTTGAAAGGGTGTCTCTTGCACAGTAAACAGTAAGTATCACATCCGCTTTCCTGTAGGAAACAATTAGCATTTTAAAAATTAATTAATTGATTGATTAATCAATCAATCAATCAATGCATATTTTGAGGACCGTTCTTCAGAAAGTCCTTCAGAGGCAATTGGACCATAGCATTGGTCACCTTCTGAGGGTTTTAAGGGACAGAAACGGTGAATTTCATCATCCACAATTTATGGTATCCAAAAGGGGTCTGAGAATGGATCCCTAATATCTAATATAAGGCCCCACCAATACATCTCTATAAACACAGTCTATGGCTGCAATCCTAAATACACTTTCATAGGAGAAAGTCCCACTGAATATAATGGGACTTACTTCTGAGTAGACAGACATAGGATTGCACCTTAAATAAACAAAACAAAAAAGGTTAAGTTTTTGAAAAACGTGTCAAAGTCTGTTTAATTTTTTTAGATAAAACAGAAGCTTGACTAAAAATAGGTAATGAAACCAACCCAAAATAGTTGCACAAATTCAAACACATTGTTGCCCAATTAAATCATTCACTCATCATGAAGAAAAAGAGACGCTCAGGCAATTTACAGTACTAAAGAGGTATCCCCAGGTGCCTCTTTTTCCAGGACATGTCCTTGTAACCTGGAAAAAAAACTTCAGTGTCCTCCTTTTCCTGGTGAGCAGAAATCAAGTAGGCTTCTTGTCTATATATATAAAACTGAAAAGTCACTCACTGACTCACTCATCAACGGCCTGCCAAAACTACCTAGAAATGGCCTAGAAGTGTGAATCTTCTGTGACATGAACACCCACCAAGAACAGATGTGGAAAAATGTAACCCTTAAGGGGTTGAAAAGGGGTGCAACATTTTTTGGTCCTATACTTAACGTTGAAAACTGACTGATCAACATCCAGTTGATGCTGTGGGAGGGACGGTGCACAGGGGATGATAGTATGCATGGGAGGATGGTACATATGGAGGATGGTGCACATGGGGAGATGGTGTGCATGGGGAGACGGTGCACATGTGGGGACGATGCAGGTGGGGGATGGTGCACATGGGGGTACTGCATATGGTGCGCATGGGGAGACGGTGCGCATGGGGGACAGTGCTTGAGGGAGGTGTTGTGCATGAGGGGACGGTGCACATGAGGGGACGGCGTATCGGTGGAATTTTACTCCCACAACACAGGTACGTTTTTGCTAGTAATTAATAAATTTTAAAAACTATAAAGAAATAAATAATTTCCTAATTAAATTAATAAATTAGATGTAAATAGTTTTATATTTAATAAGTAATGTTGGTAGTTAAATTAACCACATGAAAGCAATATACTGTATGAGTTTTTTTAGCTTTTATTTTGTCATGTGCTACATTTTTCTTGGGTGTCCTGCATTTCAGGGGAGCTTGCCCTCTTTTCCGGTGATGCCATATGATCACCCAGAACAACCCAGGTTCTTCAGATTCCAGTGTCAGAACACTAGATCCCATTCTCTCCCCAACCAGGCTACCTGGAAAGTGGAAAATGGAGACACTATATTTTAAAAAGGATAAGGGTGGCAGGCAGAAAGGATCGGCAATCCCATGCACCTAGAGCAATTCTCATCTTGCCACGCTCTGAATCTGCCACCTTAGGCAGAAAGCTCAGTTTGTTTGATTTGGAGCCGGCCTTGAATTTGCCGTACTGTTGGGAATCACCTAGAAATGTTTATTTTTCTTTCTTATCACGTACTGCGTACAAAAGTCGGCCTCCTGGTAGCTGCTGTAAATAGGCAAGCAAGAGAGCAACTTGTGCTCTGCCTTTTTAGACCACAAAATGAAAGCCGGCAAAATCTGGTGTATCTCGCTGTTTAAAAGGCGAGGCGATTCAGCAGCCAAACAAGACACAGCTGTTGCCCTGAACATCAAACCTCAAGGCACTGCTGCTTGGTAAAGGGATCCGAGTAACCCTTTAGTTGCAGCCACCAATACGCATGGACAGGATATAAAGAATAAGCGCATGGACAGGATAGACGTCATGAGTTGGCTTGAACATGCTAAGGCGGGATATAAATCTAACACATAAAATAAATATCAAATGAAATCCCCCTGTAAAAAAACCTTTTTGATACTACAGTGGAATAAAAGCAGGGCTCCGTCACTCTTGGAAGACTATGGGATCAGCGCTGCATACGAAGCACGAAAGCCTGGGTAGATTGTTATGGAGGAGAGGCTGTTACCCAAGCAGCAGATCCCCCCTCTCCACGCCACTGAATTAGTCCAATGGAAAGGCAGAGCAGATATAATAAGCTTATTAATAAAATAATTAGAAATATATTGCAATAAGTTGGGAATCCTAAAAGAGAGTGTTCTCTAAGAGCTCCTAAGCTACTGATTGACTGAGAGCTCCACTCTCATAGTGTGGAGCATGGTGTAGTGGGTGGAACAGTGTGGTATCTGGACCAGGAAGACTCAGGTTATCTTACATATTGCATATTAATCTTCACATATTAATCTCAGAGCACAATCCTAACCATGTCATCTCAGAAGTAAGCCCCATTGTGTCCAATGCAACAACTCAATAATCCTCTATGTTTACACCTCCCTCTTCCCTTTTCAGGTGAGCAGAAACCAGGTAAGGGAGAGAAGCACCATCTGGTACTTTGCACATGTTCAGAAGCCTTTTGTCATCACTGCTGACAGATCTAAGCCCTCGGTAAACATCCTCCGTGCCAAGTCCCAAGAGAGTACAAAGGTTATTCGGCAGGTCTAAAATGTTGATCGAGCAAGGAAGGTTGGCAAGGCCCTTGTGACGGAAACCTAGTGGTCACACACAACAGATGGGGACACACACACACAACACAACATACTGCAAACTTTGTCTTACATATTAAGATTTCCTAAAGGAAAAAATAAAACATTCATGTCCTGTTGTTATTTTAAGTGCTTTTATTCCTTATAGGGGTCCAGCAAGAGGAGGGGGCAAGTAAGCAGGTTGTCCAGAAGACCCTTTCTCCTCTTTGTCGTCATCGACAGGCTGTAATGGGAAGGGAGTTTACAGGTTGCACAGCCATAGCAAGTGCATGGTAAAAGTTCACTAGAAGCAAGGGGGGTGACAAATACATTCCCCCTCTTTTTTGTATTCCCTTCCCCTGGATCAGCAGCCTCACACACATGCTAACACAAGGTGTTCCTTAGTGCAGAGAACCCTCATCCACCCAGGAGCATCATTCCAACCCAGTGGTGGGATTCAAATAAATTAATAACATGTTCTATGTCCTAATAACCTAAACTGACCACAGGTTCTATGTCCCATTAGTAACCAGTCTCAGAACCAGGCGCTCATTAGCAAAGGGTTCTGTAGAACCTGTGAGAACCCCCAAGCACACCACTGTTCCAGTCCCACATAGAAAAAACTTGTGAGCAATACAAGCTGCACTTGGAAGGTGGTTTAGAACAAAGATCAAGAGTGCCTGATCAAGATCAAGAAGCCTGCAAACAACCAAAGCAAAAATGCTGCTTTGACAGGGCTGTTGAGCTGGTTTGCTTCCAGGGTCTGGAGTGCGAATTCTGCACCCAATCCAATCTCATTCAAGCGTTCACACAACCATCAGTAAATCTCTCTCTCTCTCTCTCTCTCTCTCTCTCTCTCTCTCTCTCTCTCTCTCTCTCTCTAACTCATCGCAAGGGGGAAAAAACTTATAGGTTCTTTCTTTGCTTGACTGTAATGATTTTTAAGTTTTAGGTTTTCAAATGTCATTTAAACTCCATGGGGCCTGCTGTCCTCATGTTGTCAACCATCTCAAATATCCTCTTCGGTGGGGTGGAGGAGAAAAGTAGGGGACAAATCTTACAAGCAAGCAGATAAATAAATAAATAAATAAATAAATAAACAAATAAACAAATAAACAAATAAATAAAAATGCTTGCAAATTAACACCCTCATCATCAATTATAATAACAACCACAACTCACAACCATTAGTTTGCAGGCTTGATTAGAAAACACCCCCCCCCCCCGACACACACAATCTCTCTCTCTCTCTCTCTCTCTCTCTCTCACACACACACACACACCCAGTTTCAGAGGGATCTCATTTTTCCCAAACCTCTCCCATCACTCTTCACATCACTAAAAATTGCTCTCTCCATCAAATTATTTGCAGGCTCAGTTCAGAAAAGGAACCCTTGGATCTCTCTCTCACATACATACTTTCAGAGAGATCCCATTTCCCCCAGTCCATTCTCAAGCATTTCCCCACCACCACCCAGTTTTTCTTTTGCTGGGCAGCTGATGCCAATGTCTCCAGTGCCCCCACCCAGGAGCATCAGACCCCCCCCCCCAATGTGCAGATGATGCCAGTTTTGCCAGCCAGAGAACCAGCCCTGCCACAGGTTGCATCTTCAAGCAACTCCAACTCAGCCCAAGTGAAGTTTCCTGTGCCAAGGGGGGACCCACCCCTTGGAGGCTGGCAGTGCCAGCTGTTGCCCCCCCCCCCGCCTGGCTGGCCCCCTCCCCCTCCGATGCCCCCCAGCCCCAGCCCTGCCTGCCTCCCTGCCGGTGATGCTCCAGCCCTACCTGGATATACGCCATCTTCTCCTCGGGGCTCTCACAGGCGCACCAGGCTGGGCATGGCGTCTGCTGCCCTCCACCAGACGTGCCTGGCTTGCTCAATGAGGGCTGCCTGCCTGCTGGACCCCCCCAGCCTTGCCCAGCCCTGCCCTGCCCTGCCCCGCCTTCCCTGCCTGCTCCTGCAGGGCATCATCACCATCCTGACACTGGTTGGGGGGACCAGGGGGGCATGGTGGGTGCCTCCCTCCACATCTGTCCCGGTCTGCCTCTGCAAGGCATCATCCCTTCACCATCATCATCTCCATCATCAAGGCATCATCATCATGCCCCTGGTGGGGGGCTCTCAGGGTGCCATGCTGGGTGCTCCCTCCTAAGATCTGTCCCTGCTTGCTTCTGCAGGACATCATCATCATCCTGCCCCTGCTGGGGGGTTGTGCCCTGGTGGCATGGTGGTGCCCTCTCCCCAGATCTGTCCTCATCTGCTCCTGCAGGACATCATCCCCTGATCATCATCTCCATCTCAATCTCCATCACCATCATCATCATCATCCTGCCCCTGCTGGGGGGTTGTGCCCTGGTGGCATGGTGGTGCCCTCTCCCCAGATCTGTCCTCATCTGTTCCTGCAGGACATCATCCCCTGATCATCATCTCCATCTCAATCTCCATCACCATCATCATCCTGCCCCTGCTGGAGGGTTGTGCCCTGGTGGCATGGTGGTACCCTCTCCCCAGATCTGTCCTCATCTGTTCCTGCAGGACATCATCCCCTGATCATCATCTCCATCTCAATCTCCATCACCATCATCATCCTGCCCCTGCTGGAGGGTTGTGCCCTGGTGGCATGGTGGTACCCTCTCCCCAGATCTGTCCTCATCTGTTCCTGCAGGACATCATCCCCTGATCATCATCTCCATCTCAATCTCCATCACCATCATCATCCTGCCCCTGCTGGAGGGTTGTGCCCTGGTGGCATGGTGGTGCCCTCTCACCAGATCTGTCCTTATCTGCTCCTGCAGGACATCATCCCCTGATCATCATCCCCATCTCAATCTCCATCACCATCATCATCATCATCCTGCCCCTGCATGTTGCACTCTCCCCAGATCTGTCCTTGTCTGCTCCTGCAGGACATCCTCCCCTGATCATCATCTCCATCTCCATTATCATCATCATCAAGCCTAGTGGGGGGATGCCAAGGTAGCATGGTGAGTGCCTCCCCCTAGGTCCTTGCCTACTCATCACCCCTTTATCATCATCTTCATCATCAGCCTAGTTGGGGGAGCCAGGATGGCAAGGTGGGTGCCTCTCCCGAGTCCCCCCAGACCTGTCCATGCCAGCTCCTGCAAGGCATCATCCCCTGATCATCATCTCCATCATCATCAACATCAGCCTGCCCCTGGTTCGGGGGGGAGGGGTGCCAGGGTGGCATGGTGCATGTCCTCTTCACAGATCTGCCTCCATCTGTTCTTGCCTGCTGCTGCAGGGCATCATTCCCTCATCATCATCATCACTAGTCTGCTCCAGGGAGGTTCCAGGGTGGCATGGTGGGTCCCTCCTCTCAGATCTGCCTCTTCTTGCTCCTGCAGGGCATCATCATCATCATCCTTTCTCAGGTGGGGGGTGGTGCCAGCATGGTGGGAGCCCCCTCCCCAGATCTGCCTTGATTTGTCCCTGCCAGCGCCTCTGCCCAGCTAGGGTTGGCTCAGAGAGGGAGAAGGCAGGAAAGGGGCTCCCTTGAGCCAACACCTGGCCATTTCTAACCTGGATCCTCACTGGAACTTGCTAATAGAGGAGGCTTGGAGAAAACTTGGCATTCAGGGCTGGCCCCATCCCTGAGGGCAGGTTAGGCTATTGCATCAGGTAGCACTTGGGTAGGCATTGCCCACCTCTGCCTGCCTCCTGACCTCCTTCCACCCCCTGGGCAGAATTAAGAAGAAGGGAACACAGAGGAATAATGGAGAGGAAAAGGAGGGAAGATATTGGAGGAGCAGAGGCTGGCACAACTTTGGGTAAGGATGGTGTGTTTGGCATGCTGCTTGGGCCAGCCCTGTATTTGATATCCCGGTCAGGTGGAAATCCTAAAAGGAAGCCTCCACCTGGGAATTCCCTGCATGCAGAAATCTAATCTTTCAGGGCCTTCTCCCTTCATCTGCAAACGATAGCCCATTCCACCTGAATTGTCGATCCCATCCTTTGTCCCCCATCCTCAGTAAGTACAGGTGTTGGAATCCACCTTAGATAAAATTGGCACCCAAGCAATCCCTTCAAATGCCCCCCTCATCATCAGACTTTTCAGTCTTACCATTTGTAAAAGGCTTTCCGGGTGGGCAAAGCGTGTCGCATGAATTCTCTTGAGGCTGCCCTTCCAACAACCCTGTAAAGGAAGCAGATATCATTATCTCTGCATGACAGTCAGAGGCTGAAAGGGGAAGGACATGCCCAAGCCCACTGTGTGAGTCTGTGGCGGAGGCAAGATGCAGAACTGCCAGCAGTAAACTGGTGCGTCGTCCTCGTATTGTGGCTTCTCCTCCCTGCCAATCCTTGCCAAGCCCTTCTTGAAGTTAAGCAGAGAAACCCCCAAGTTGGGCATGAAGGCAACAGTTCTGCCTGGCCTGTTGTCCACACTCTAGGTATTTTGAGGTAGACTACCTCTGAGTATGGAGGTTTGACTTGACCATCAAGACCAAGTGTCTCATCCTCTTTTGGCCACCATCGCACCTTATGTCCAGAAGTCCCACAGGCTCCTTCTCACCAGCCTCAAGATGCCCTTCCTTGTCTTTCCTGAATCTCCAGCTCATCAATGCCATTGGACTGACCTTGCGTTCTAGTCTGATGGCAGCAGGAGGAAGAGGATGCAACTCTATTCTCTTTCATCCACACCAGGCATGATTAACTTCTTCTCTTTCATCTCCCAGCTTCATGTTCTTGTTTTCCAAACCCAAAGTACTCCAACCTCTGGATTATTATTTTTTTCGGCATCTCTTCCTGCACTGAGCTGTCCTTTTGGGGGGGGGGGATCTGGAGCAACTAGTACTGTACATCCCAGCCCTTCAAATGTGGCTCACACACTGTCAAAGCACTGCAACCCGGGCAGTGCATTTTCAACCCCTTTCTTCAGCATACATGGCAAGGGCTCTGCCTTTTCCGCAATACAACTAATGAGCAGAACCACCATCTCAAGAACTCTTTCCTGTAGGGTTGCCATAATTCTCTTCCACAAAATCAGGACGGGACCCTCTGTCACACTTGCCAATATGTGACACAATCCCCCAAAATCGGGAGTGTCCCCACTTTTCGGGACATAAGGCAACCCTACTTTCCTGCCTAGTCACCAACCATCAGCATATATCTAAAATTGAATTTATTTTTTATTTTTTGCTTTAGTGTCTACCACCAGACTAGTAATCTGTGGCTGGAAGACTGAGCGTCAATGAATGATGGTGGTTGGAGAAGATTTTTGGACTGCAAGGAGATTAAATCAGCGGATCCTTTGGGAAATCAGTCTTAAGTGTTCATTGGAAGGACAGAGACTGAGGCTGAAACTTTAATACTTTGGCCTTCTCATGAGAAGGGAAGACACTTTGGAAAGGATCCTGATGCTGGGAAAAACTGAAGGCAAAAGGAGAAGGGGACGGTAGAGGTGGTTAGAGAGCAACATCAAGCAATGAACATGAATTTGGACAATAGGAGGGCCTGGCGTGATCCATGGGGTCATGAAACAACAACAACAACAACAACAACATCATCAGACACTTACATTGAACCTCATTGGCCAGGCCACTGCCCATTTGCCGACTTTGGAGAGGTCCTTCTGAAGGTCTTTGCTGTTTGGCAGAGTCTTCTTCCCCATCGTGACTCATTGGGCATCATCCACTCACCTCTAGCTCTGGATCATCAATGGTCCTGGTGAAAAGCAGAGGTCCTTGGAAGATACCACCTCCACCACCTTCCTTCCTTCCTTCCTTCCTTCCTTCCTTCCACTTTGGCCTAGGAATCTGACCCAAAATGGAAGATTTTTTTCTGTTTTTCGGTGACTTTTCCAAGAATCCGCCAGGAACGCACTCAAAGACGCGGATTGGATTAGCAGCGTATACGGTTGTTCCTCCTACTCCATCTCTCTGAAAATGAAGGGGACGTCGAGAGCCAACTTGTCCAACCCACCCACTCTCTTCCTGTGTTGGCTGCTGGTTGATGATGAGAATCGGAGCCTTTCCCCCAGAGTGGGATCCATCCAAGGTCTCCAACAGCAAAAATACACAGTCTTAAGGCGCACAAAAGGCAAACCATTTCCTTAACTACACAAAAGCCTTGTGTGTAAGGGTGTCCGCATCTGATTGACAATGTTCCGTGTCGTTCAAGCAGACTGAGGAGATGCAGCTGTCAACATTCCAACTGTCAAATGTTAACAGGCCAGGCTGAGAAGAGGCTGATAGGGCAGTTGAAGAGGCAAAGGGGCAGTTGAAGGGGGGCGTTGAGAAGAGCCTGCGGTGGCGTCCCCCTTCAAGTGGTGCCCGGGGCAGATGACCACAACTGCCATATCCTAGTATGCTCCTACCTTCCTCTCTCCCCCTTTCCTCTCTCAATCCAGAATTTTTTTCAGCCTGTCACTCACACCCTAATTTTATTTTCCTTCATCTTCTTGTACTTGGCAAGGGATAGATTTTTCTCTCCCCCCCCCCCCCAAAAAAATAACCCATTTGCTTCTGCAACAGCGAGAACACAATTTTAGCAACTTGGATGCTTCCCTCTCTGTGGATCTTTAACGGAGATTTTTTTAAACCTGATAAATTTTTTAACCTAGTATAAAACCCTATGGATGTATCTGGAGGAAGCGTCTCCTGGAAGCAGGAACACCCATCTGTCTGTCGGCAGATGGAGAGGGTGCCAAATAGCAAGACGTGGGAGGGTCAACATGCAGAGCGAGAGGAATTTTTGCGTGGAGATTATTATTATTTTTTTCTTCAGGAACCCAGAAAACTGTGTGGCTGTGCAGCAAACTCTCAACTTCAATTTTTTTTGGGGGGGGGGTGGTCTGGGGGGGGTAGGAGGTACTGGTACTCCAATAACAGCTCCTCCTTGCCACATGCAGATAGAGTGGCAGCCACAGATTCTCATGTGCCTGGTGTTCCTGGTTAACTTTCTTGTTGTGCACCATCCATGGTCCTTGGCCTGGTGTGCTAACCAGGCTGTGGTAGTCTGACACTTACCGTATCAATCACGGCTGTCACTGTCACCAGAAATTTTCCCGCATAGGCAGCCACATGAAGACAGCAACAGTGTCTGGGTGCTTTCCAGATTGAATGACAACCCTCCAGGCAGATCCATGGCCAACGGTTTATTATTATTATTATTATTATTATTATTATTATTATTATTATTATTATTATTATTATTATGCGCCATGGAAAAAATGTGCATGGAAGACTTTCCACTGACGGGATGCCATGCGCCAGTCAGTGGACGCCATGCGTCTGTTGTTGATCTCGTTTTCCTGGAGATGTTCAGCATCCTGGCTTGGAACAGCTGTAAGTAGGAGAAGCAGAAAGTATAATTAGCCAACAATCAGGGTTAATCTATGTTTGTGTTGATCGCCAGGGCTTGGGAGGGCCTTCTGGAGAAGTAGCGGACTTGAAAGGAGCAGGTGCAACAGACTGGCTAACAGGATCAGAGTGACATCTAGAGGAGTCGGTGCAGAACGTTCCAGAAAACAGCCACAGAATCATGGCTCATCCTGGAAGGACACAATCAATCAATCAATCAATCAATCAATCAATCAATCATATATATACCACTTTTCCTAAGGGAGCCCTGCTGGGTGAGGCCAAAATCCCTGCTGATCCAGCATGCTGCAGGCCTCCGTCAGTCTTGGAAGACTATGGTATCGTGCTCGGTGCTGCATACGCTGCATGCAAAGCACAAAAGCCTGGGTTGGATTGTTATGGAGGATAGGCTGTTACCCAAGCAGCAAATCCCCCCTCTCCACACCACTGAATATCTACATAAAAAGCTTAACCTGTGTGTTGGGGTGTCCACATCTTCTGGTCAACATTGTGTGTCAATCAAGCAGGCTGAGGAGAGGGAACTGTCAACATTTCAACTGTCAACCTTCCAGCTACTATTGTAAATATGGCAAGATGAGATGCTGGAAAGGGGGATAGTTTTTTTTACTGATTAATGTTGTTATATTGTACCTCCACAAGCGAGAGCCAACAGGCTGTTGCTAGTTCCATATAGAAGCCCTGTTGGGTAAGGCCAGAGATCCAGCTGGTCCAGCATAATGTATATCCCATAATGTCCCAATTCTGAGATGCCCAAAAGTAGGAGAAGCATGATTCTCTCATGCCACCAATTGCTCCCTTGTGGCTGATCTTCAGAGATGGACCATCACTGACCTGGAGGAAGAACATGGCCACCTTGATGAGTGGACACCAATAGTGGCCACAGGTGCCCGGGAGTTAAGGCTGACATCATGACCTTGCATGACATTGTGATGGTGGCATAGCTAGAGGGTGGCAGAACACCTGTTTGGAATGGCTCCACATGCATGGTCTCCTTGCATGCCTCCCTCCAAAGCTGACTGCTCCACCCCCTCTTGCTATGCCACTACCCGGTACTCTGGGGTGGTACCGAGGGTGACCATGCCACTGTCTGAAGTGTCCCTTTGAGCATGGAAATTGATACACACACCCATTCTTGACGGGTAAGTGTCAGTGTTGGGGAAACAGATTGCTGGATGGGGGAGCACATTACTAATCTCTGTATCTTCTCCTGATTTTGAAAAGGGGCACATGGAATACTTTCCACTGGCTGGATGCCATGTGCCTTAATGGGGCACAGGGAGGAAGAGGAAGCACATAGGGCAACAGTGTCAGAATGGATCTAGCCCACTCCAAACTTTCTTTCTGAATCTATGGAGCAGGAGAAATATTGGTGGTGGAGGCAGTGAGTGCGCCACTGGGCAAGGGGACTATTATCTCCGACTTTCACATGATCAACCTGTGATTTTATTCTCGGTTCCTTGAGCCGCAAATGAGCCACCCCCACCACCCCCTGTTCTTTTATGTTGCCTTCTAAAAAAAGCCACCGCTCAGGTTGATCTCCGCATGTTCTGAGATGAATCGGGCTTGTTCTCAGACCTCCTGATTGGCAATGCCCATAAAGCCCATTTTCTTTTTAAGCGTTGCAGTAAAAGGAGCCGCAGGGGCTCGTTGCCTGTGTGTCTGTCGCAAACCGCAACAATGAGTCTTTTGTGCGGTTGATTCCTCCTCTCTGCGGCCTTCACAACAGTGGGGTTCAAGCGTTGCATTGTGCGCACAGAAAACTCAGCGTTTCCGTAAAACACAGGCCACAGTTGGAATGGATTCACCACCTATTAGGGCAGCGGTGGCTCAGTGGTTAAAGGCGCTGTGCTTGTCAACCTCTGCCACACAGTATGCATCTTCATGAGCCCAACAAGTAAGGATTAGCAATCCATAGAAGGTTGAGTCACAGCCTACTTTGTGGTTCCCACCCTGATGGCGGCAGAGCGGGCCATCTAACAAATCTAGCACTAATAAACCCACTGGCAATATCTGAAGCTTATTTTTCAAATTGCCAGTTGATTGTTGCTCTTTGCCCTTTGCAGATTTTCCAGTGTGGAAGACTGTTCTTGGGTGACTCATGGGTAAGACCGGCTCCTTGACAGATCCATGCTCGTCCATCAGCCTGGCTGCAAGCAAGCATGACATCCAGGAATGCTCCGGGACAGTCGCATCCTGTATCCTGCGTCAACCCCACGTTGGCTACAATGACCTGCCGGGTTCATAAAAAATATGTGATCCTTGTTAGATGGTATCAAGAATGGCAAAGGAATTATCTTAACCCAAAAAGAGCTTTATTAGCCCTACAATCCAGAGTAACTACGGGAGCATGTAAGAGACATTACGTGCACCCGTAGTTACTGCACCACCTAGTGAAAACCTATGGGAAATTCATATTGCAATCCAGAGCAAATTGTTTTTACACCAGAGCAAGGACTCCCCGTAGTTACTCTGGATTGCATCCTTAGTCTGTGACAACTAGACAGCTCTTGCAAGAGAAACAGGAGGATGATTAATTTCCTCCAGGGCGGTGGATCTAATGCTTAGTTTATTTTCAGGAAGTGGAATTTCTAGGTCCGATGCCAACAAGAACGAAAACAGCTGAACTTAAAGACAACACCGAGAGACGCTGAATGCCTTATTTAAAGATGGGCAAATTAAAATGTGTGTTGGAGACAGACAAAAAAAAGATGATGGTCCAACAGATTATTGAGCCAACTGGAATTCTAGCACAGCAATGTCCTGGCTAATATTGGGGTATGTCAAGAACATAAGAAGATCCCTGTTGGATCAGCTCCAAGACCCATCCAGTCCAGCCTCTTGGAGCTCACCGTGGCCCACTAGATGCCTCCAGGGGCACACAGGACAACAAGAAAGCCCCAAGCTCTGCCCAGTTCACCGCAGCAGTTTTTTAAAAAGGCTTGTCTGAACATTATTACACATAGTGTTGCTCTTTTGCAGTTGCCACTACCAAATTTGGCAGGCAGCTCCGCGTAATAACACCATTTGGGTCTGGAAAGATCTTTTCCAGGGACATATCTTGCGTTCCGTAACTTGAGTCTACAGTTCCATCTGTTGATGTTGGGAAGGTCGTGGGTTCGAAGGATGGCTCCAACTGATTCCAGTCCAATTTCTGCCCTTCAGATGATCAGTCATTGCTGAGAAGACACAATGTAGTGGTTCTGATCACTGGAGTTGGCAGAAAGACCAGCATTCCCCAACCCCGGGTTGCTATATGTCCCCCAAAAGAGGGACCATCTTGATTTTGGGGAACTGTTTTCAAGTGCTGGCAAATGGGACAGAGGGTACTGTCCTGATTTTGTGGAAGAGAATTATGGCAACCCTACCCCCTTTTGTCCCTCCCAAAAACGTAACCCCCAAATCCAGAGTAACTACGGGAGAACATAAGTGACAGTACATGCACCCATAGTTACTGCACCTCCTAGTGAAAACCTATGGGAAATTCATATTGGAATCCAGAATCCAGAGTAAATTGTTCTTACACTGGAGCAAGGACTCCCCGTAGTTACTCTGGATTTTGCCCCAAGTCAGGTGAATTAATATGCATGGCTAATCTTTTGTTATCTTTAAGGTTTGAGAACGGGCAAAGCCAGCTGACACAGTTTGGGCTACAGTCTTTTATTTATTTTACTAGCGAAAGGCGTACCCGCGTTGCGGGAGTAACTTCCCCATACAACATCCTCCACGGCGCATCAACAACCCATGCGCAACCTACCCCCATGTACAACATTCCCCTGTGTGCATCATCCCCACATGCAACTTACCCCATGCGCATCATCCCCCCACGCACAACTTCCCCCCACGCGCAACTTCTCCCTACGTGCAACTTCCCCCTGTGCGCAACTTCCCTCCATGCGCAACTTCCCCCATGCGCAACTTCCCCCATGCACAACTTCCCTACATGCGCATCATCCCCCATGTGCATCATCCCCATGCGCAACATCCCCCCATGTGCAACATCCCCCATGCGCAATTTCTCCCCATGCGCAACTTCCCCCCATGCACAACTCCATGTGCAACTTCCACCCATGTGGACTTTCCTACATGCGCATCATCCCCCCATGTGCAACTTCCCCCAATGCGCAGCATCCTCGCCAGTGCAGCCTCTTCCTCCGAACAACATCCCCCAGTGCACCAGGCAGAGAGCACCATATTGGCTGGATGCTGTTCAGTCTCCCATGTTAAGTATAGGACAGAAACACGTTGCCCCCTTTTCAGTCCCTGAAGGGTTAATTTCTCCAGATGGTTCTTGGTGGGAGTTCAGGTGACAGAAGGAACTCCCAGAATTCCCTGCTTCAGGCCCAGCAGTTGGGGCGGAATGTTGCTGAGTCAGCAATTCTCAATGCAAAGTATAGGGAGGAAAACGCGTTGCGCCCCTTTTCACCCCCTTCCCGTTGGAATTTCCAAAAACCGGTTCTTAGTGCACCCCTCAGTCACGGAAGGAACAGCCACCCCAATTTTCACGCTTCTAGGCCCAATGGTTTTGGCAGGGCGGTGATGAGTCAGTCAGTGAATGAGTCAGTCAGTGAGTGAGTGACTTTTCTCTTTTATATATATAGATTATTATTTTTTCCATTTTCTTTGTAAACCACTTTGTGAACTTTTTAGTTGAAAAGTGGTATATAAATACTATAGATAGATTTTTATTTTATTTTTGAAATAATCTACCCTGTCATCCCACCAGTCATCTTCATCTTCAAGGGAGGCAACCTTTGATTTTCAGAATGGTCAAATGTTAAAAACAACCTAGAACCAAGAGGTGCAATTAACAAAAGAGGAATATTTGGGAATAGAGGAGAATAAACACACATTATATAAGTTTTAAGATGTCTGCCATCTCATTAATGAGATCCCCTTCCTTCAAAGCAATGGTGTCACTAGCAGGGTTCAGACCACACTGGGAAATGCGCATGGCGGGTGACCCCACAACTGACCAAACTGCAGTTATTAGGAATATCATCCATCTTTCAAAGTGTAATTTCATGCACTGAAACAATGTTGAAATATCTCTATGAAATAATATAGCAAAAAATCCCCCCAAACCTGGGATGTGGGCAATGGGATTTGCCACCTGGGTAATTGCCATGGGATATCATGGGGATGACGTGCATGCGCTGGCTTCCCGCAACGGCTGACGCAAACCTTCAAAGCATGGGTTGCAGCTCAGTGCTCGCTCCTGGATTTGAAATGTGCGTCTCGCCAAAGGGCTGGGAAAGGATCCCTGTTTGAAAGCTGAAAAGCTGCTTCACAAGGCCGAGAAAGGCCGTAATTGAAAGGATGAGCGCAGGCTGGAGTTGAAGAGAGGGCAGAATGTATTGATGAGGAGCAACCCCTTAGACACTTCTGCAGCGCGAGGAGCACTGGAAATGAATACGCTTTTGTGCAACAACTCTTTCAAGGGGTCCTACGGAAGAGAGCGGCAGCAAAAACAGCAAGGACCTCACAGCCGCTGAAGAGGAGCACATTAGTTTCAGCGTCGGCTTTTGTGGATGACAATCTGCCACGCATTACTTTGCATCCAAAGAAGTGTAGAGCAGACTATCAGTAGATCAGGGCCATTAAATATCAAGCTGGATGCAGACCCTAGAAGCACATTATCTGGCGCCTGTAATAACTGGGTTCTCCCAGTGCCACCCTTTCAGCAGTGCCAGGCTGGGGGGGGGATTGACGGAAGATGGAAAAAAGCTTGAGATCACTGTTGGGGGAAGGAACAGAGGAGGAGAGGTCTGGGCCACCTTTTTAGCAGCATCACATCTGCCAAGGTGTGGTGACCACTGCTGAGCTGCTAAGCTCCAGAGATGCTGCGGTAGAAACAGCACAGCTGAAAGGGTCATCATCATCATCATCATCATCATCATCATCATCAGAATCTCAGGGGTGTTTAAACCACTCCATACAGTGGTCCAAATAGTTTTGATCCGAATAACTATGATGATCATCACCACCAACATCACTCTGATGATGATACATTTGCCTGGATCTGTGTTTTCTTGGATCTGTGTTTGTATGCGTGAAGTGCTGTCATCCTCCTCATCCTCACGGATGGATGGATGGATGGATGGATGGATGGATGGATGGATGGATGGATGGATGGATGGATGGGAAGAGAGAGAGAGTTGTATGAGAAGCAGCATGTGCAGTTCCACTTCAGACACCAAAACATGTTCGGCACTGTGACTTCTTGGCACACCAATCAAAAAGGCCATCTCCAAAACAGCTGTTTAATATCAGTGACACATTTCAAATCAGATCAGTTTCTAATCAAAAACAAGTGCAAATTGAAACACCTTTAAACGAGAACAATCAAGACATAAAACTCAGTTAGCATCTTTGTCACAACTCCCTTTTCCCCTCCCCGACACCGTGTTTTTAAAAAACACAGTTCACAAAACAACACTGAACCTTCCTACGAGTTGGAAACTCATATCTTCCTATGAGTTGAATAGAGGAAGCATGAGTGGCTCTTCTCCCCTCCTCTTTTTAAGGGAGATCAGAGATCTATGTTTGAAAAAGGGATCTGTTTTTGAGTGTTGCTGAACAAGAGTAGGCCCGTTTTAATTCCCGGAATAGAGCATCAGCTGTGCTTTCAGCCCTCTGCATGGATCACCAATTCTCAGGCTTGTGTATGGCTTGTGGAAGGGCACAGTATGGCAGGCAGTCAATGGATTGTGGGTCATGAGGCACTGCCCTCCCTAGATCCAGATGTACGGCCATGCCCTCATGTCCTTGAGGGATCCGTTTTATGAACACCTGTGCAGATATGGAAACTACAAGTATGGGGAAGGTGCTATTCAAATACTGTGGCACCCACAGGTGCCCCCATGCTTTCAATGCTGTTACACAAAAAGGTGTGTGAAGAGCTCCAATCTGTGGATAATTGAAGCTGAGAATATGGGATCTGTGGATATAGGGATCCGCCTGTACATTTATCTAGGTGTAGGGCAAAATCCAGAGTAACTGCATGGAGTCCTTGCTCCAGTGTAAGAACAACTTACTCCGGATTCCAATATGATTTTCCCATAGGTTTTCACTAGGTGGTGCAGTAACTATGGGTGCATGTAAAGTCTCTTATGTGCTCCTGTAGTTACTCTGGATTTGGGGGTTGGTTGATTTTGGGGACTTAAGGAAAAGATGAATTTTGAGGAGGGGTTCAAGAAAAGGAAGGTGGCAGCATCAGAAATGTATTGTGGGGGGGGGGCGGAGAGAGAAAGGGCATCTGGGACAGGAAATGCCACTCACCCATGCTTCCCATTTCAGCGCTTCTTGGAAAGTTGTGAAAAGGCACTTAAAAAAATTAAAGCATTTGGCTTGATCGCTACCGAACAACAATAAATGTACCACAAAAGTGCCCATTACAAATGGAAGATGGTCCTTGGAACAGTTTGCAAAGAGATTCCAAACTGAAAAAATGAATAATTAATTAAAAACACACACACAACTGTAACAATTTGGGGAATTGTGTACATGAACAAAGTGCAGTTCCTTGTTCAACAGGTCCAGTTCACCGCAGCTTCAGCTGTGCATAAATGAACCCATTTGAAGCGGTGGAGAGCATGACCCTTGGAGTCGTTGTTCTCACATCTGCAACAACACTGTATCTTCCACACAACTCCTACAGGGGCAGATATCCCTTGTATAGACTGTATAGATATCCCCTGTATAGACTGTATAGATATCCCCTGTATATACCCCACCAGGTATAGACTGGGCAAGACTATGAATGAATATTATAACTGATCACAGGCAAAGCTCCAACAACATGCCCACAGATGATCTGCTTTTGGCAATTAAGAGCACAATCCCAACCACGTCTACTCAAAAGTCAGCCCCAAAACACTGAACTCAAAAACATTGAACAAGTTGTATTCAATGGGTCTTACTCCCAGGAAAGTGCCTAAGGAAAGTATGGCATATAGATTCATAAAAGTTTCTAGTTTTTTATTTTTGGAAAGTCATTTATGGCATAAAAAGGGAAAAATGTTTTCCAAGATCGTTCCCTACAAATAATTTCCACTTGCCCGAGATGATCAAGCAAGAGAGTGATTTGGAAACCCCTCTTCAAATGCTTTTCGGTCCTTTAGGGGCTGAGAATCAGCTGGGGTTGATGAGAGAGGCTGATGCTGTCAGAAGATGCTGTGAGTGCAACAAGGAGATGCGTTTCTCTTTGTGGGTCTCCAGCATAACGGGAGATTCTCTCATTAAGCGGCAACATGTTCAACAGCGAGGCCTCCTTTGAGCGGCTCTCCAAAGCTACTCATAATTATTTCCTAACGGCTAATTTCGGTGGAGACTGATGGATGACTCATGATGAGCACGCTAAGTCTGAACGACTGAAAAAGCAAGGCACATAAGCAACAGCATGAAACCTTGGACGTGCACGATCCAGCAAAACCTTTTGCCATGCGCTCAGGCACATCTTTTGAAAACAGGGTTTTGAACAAGCAGCATCAGAACCAATTAGTGAACCCATCGCTGGCCAATTAAACCTTTAAATGTTCCGGTTTTTGTCTCCTACTGATCAGGGCGTTGCTGCTGTTCCCTGATATCCAACTTCTCCTCTTCCTCAAGCTCAATAAATCCCTACCTACTTCTACCAACCACACATGTCTTGATCCAACTTGCAACAATTATACTATTACTGCTGTTGTTTTACATCCAATGCAAAAGGTTCATGCAATATGTTTACTCCTTTATCATTATTATTATCATCATCATTTATTGGTTAATCTTTAATTTGATTCACAGCCAATGACTGGTGAAACTTCAAATCTTCACCAAAGATCATTAATGGTCCTTGGTATATATTCCTTGTTATCAAGGTCTTTGGTATATCAAGCTAATGGTATATCAATAATTAGCATTATTATCAATATCATTATTATTATCAATATCGTTATTTTTATCATTATTATTATCATCATCATCAATCTGGAACCACCACTAACAGATTATTGTAAAGCACACATTCGAAAGCAGATTTGGATATGGCAGCCTTGAAAGCAAAAATGTTCCTAATAAGTAACAACTATTTGGATAGGAATAAAGTACCTTCTTTAAAAGATGCAGAGCACAGTGTTAACTGATGTCTACTCAAAAGTAATCCCCAGTGTGTTCAATGGCTCTTACTCCCAGGAAAGTGTATTTAGGATTGCAGCCATAGCTTATTAAAAATCTGAGCATCCACTTTGTGTGTGCAGGGGCACCTTCTCCTTTTTTTCCTGCAAAATACTCAAACTTTAGAAAAATAATACTCCTTTTAGAAAAATAAAGTGCTATATTTGGTCTCTGAATAGATCCTCACTTTGAAGCCCCCAAAGTGACCTTCCCTTTGAAAGCAGCTAGATTAGTTGTGCTTTGGTGGGAAGGAAAATGTTTCCCATTCTCAGGCCGCCATAATGCAGAACAACAGCGCATTTTTTGGCCGTTAAATTCTTGAACTCCTTCATGTTTCGTATCAGGATCCTTTTCTCAGGCCGAAAGCCAAATCGCATGACACGCGTATCTCCAATTTGGCTGGAAAACGCGTGGGTGGTCACGTGAGCTGTACATTAGAACATACAGAACATGCTTTTGCTCACCAGACACCCACACTTGAAACTGCGACAGCACAACAAACCCTCGTCTATGCTTCTGAATCCAGCGGCCAAGAGCGCATGACAAGGCAAGGCAGAGACCAGTTTGGGATTACTAAGCTTGACATGCACATCAGCAACATCTCTGCGCATTGCCACTGGAACGTCTTATCGGATGTGGCGCCACAAGAGCTTTAATCACCTGGTGTAAGAGGCCAGGGCAATGAACCTCCTTCCATGCAGTTGGCTATACATTAGTATATAGTATATACATTGCACTGTATATAGTATATATACAATGTATAGTACATATACAATGTATATAGTATATACATTGCACTGTTTGATAGAGTAGAGATTTTTTTGACAGTATGTTTCATTACATTCTCCATGAAATTACACATCAAATGAAATGTAACATGATGGTATTACTTGAAAATATTAAGATTTTTAAAAATTTTGTCCAGCAGTGGTGTCACACACACCCCTGGGCATGTAACCGTTGTATCCACACTTCCGTACCCCTTTAGCAATTTTTAGGAATATTCAGAGAGGAGTTGCACAAGGATGCACACACAACTTGTGCATCTTCCCCCCACCACCACCACGACATCCCTGCTATGCCAAGACATGTGCTATCAATCCTTACAAATGTTCCAAACTGCGGGAATCGCCCTGAATCACATCCACTCCTAATAGGCTAACCTCCAAATCCAGAGTAACTACAGGAGCACATAAGAGACTTTACGTGCACCCATAGTTACTGCACCACCTAGTGAAAACCTATGGGAAATTTATATTGGAATCCAGAGAAAGAGCCCAGCTCTTACACCGGAACAAGGACTCCCCGTAGTTACTCTGGACATTGCCCTAAGAAAGGTAAGTATTTTCAGTTAATAAGATTAGGGAGATCAGAAATATTGCATTTAATTAGAAATTCTCTCAAATAGCCCATAAATAGTCTTGGTGAAGATAAGATACCGTATTTACTTGAATCTAATGCGCCATTGAACCTAATGCACACCCTATACTTATAATCAAAACACTACATTTACTCAAATCTAATTAACCATTGAATCTAATGCGTGCCTTAATTTCAGAGACATGGGTGCAATCCAGACTAACTACAGGGAGTCCTTGCTCCGGAGTAAGAACACGTTACTCTGGATTGCAATATGAATTTCCAATAGGTTTTCACTAGGTGGTGCAGTAACTACAGGTGCACATAATGTCTCCTACGTGCTCCCGTAGTTACTCTGGATTGTAGCAAAAATTGGGCTGGAAAAGGTGAGCGCTAGATTCGAGTAAATACAGTATTTAAGGTGGTTTTGTGCAAGAGAACTCTGCAGAAAAGCAGTTTTTCACCCTTTCCCATCTCATGTTATATTGATAAGGCACTAAAATTGTCAAGGCACATCACAATTGAGAAGGCACACTACACTGCTGGTTGGGGGTTCACACATCCCCAATGGCCCTATAACCTCACCCAGATTGTCATGGCAAAGCTATAGATCATGTGCTGGGCACAATAGTGTGCCACAGTACAGTCACTGAAAATCACTG
Organism: Cryptoblepharus egeriae; assembly: GCA_030015325.1. Lineage (NCBI taxonomy): Eukaryota > Metazoa > Chordata > Lepidosauria > Squamata > Scincidae > Cryptoblepharus > Cryptoblepharus egeriae. The sequence goes on along the minus strand of JAREYC010000012.1, from coordinate 1,395,511 downwards.
CTATGGACCCGTCATATCTATGTGCAGCAGTGTTCAGAGGAATGGGTATAGAGATATTGGAGCATCAAACACATGCTGTATATCCTTATATTTGGTCTGTCTAAGGTTGCAGCAGGCTGATCAGGACACAGCCAGGGACCTCTGCTGAACACGGGGGTCCCGTCTTCAACCTCAGACTTGATTCTTCCTCCGGTACCTATGGCTGCTATACATCCGGATGATCTTCGGAGCCTGCTTCCAGGTGTTCAGCAGCTGCACGGCCACCCAGTCCAACGTGGGGCCTTCAAAATCAGCCAGCAGGTTCACAGGGCTGGCCTCCTTCAGGACTTTGGGAAAGCTCAACGCTTCGGGGAGGCCAGGATTGCCAAAGAAGACATGGAGCAAAGTCCGCCTCTGTAGACCCTCCACCAGGAACATGATGGCATCCTCCAATCTCCTCACCAGAAACTGATCTTCCCAGGCATTCAGGGGACCCCTTAGGAGGAGCCAGAGCAACGTTGTCTTAAGGACGGAGGAGGAGAGGACTTTGCTCCACTGTGTCTCCAGGGCTGGATCCAAAGTGCGACCCCCAAGATCCCTCAGCCCCTTGAGGATCTGCAAGCACTTGAGGTGGCAAGAGTCTCCTGGAGCCTGATCCTTGATCCAGCCCAGCAAGCGCTGCTCCTGCCGGGAGACGTTGAGGGTCCAGAAGGCACCCAGTTTGGCCGGCAGCTGGCTGGAGGAGGGCAATGGGGTGAGGTAGAGCGCCTCCCCCAGGGGGATGGCCGGGATGAGGTGCACCGCCATGGAGAGGTGGCAGCAGACGTAGTCCGAACAGGGCACGATGTGCAAAGTCAGTGGGTGTCCAGGAGCCATGGCCAGGCTGACCCTACAACGTTCCTGCAGGCGGGAGCGCACAGGGCCCAGACAACGCTGCACGTGGCCATGGAACCAGCGCAACACCAGTGCCGAGGATAGGTGGCGTCCGCGGCCTGGCAACTCCACGCTCAACTGTCCAGTCACAGGGGTGTTGCTGCCACCTCGGGGCTCCCCGTTGGGCACTCCCGGTGGCACACGGAGGGTGCAGATGTAGGCTCCGCGCAGACCCGCTTCTCCTGGCCTTTGGGGTTCAACTCGCAGCTCCAGGTGGGGCGGCAGGCGTAGCGGAACCAGCACGTCGAAGCCATCGGGACTGTGCACCTTGTGCTGCTCGTAGGCACTACCCACTTGCACAAAGTCCCCGCGCAACGCCAGCCGGCCGTGCGCCTTGCCAGCCCGCACCACCTCACCCACCACTTGGCTGACGTGTGCCTTGCTGTGGCCCAGCACGTGGGGCGAGAGGCGCAAGCGCTGTTCGTAGAAGTGTTCCAGCCAGCTCCGGCGCCGCCACTGCCGTTGGGGCCGCCCGCCTCTTTCCCGAGGGGGGTCGCCGAGGCCCTTGGCGCAGCCACGCCACCCTGTTGACGACCGCCAGTCACGGTAGCGTACGGCCAGGTAGGCCAGCAGCAGGAAGAGCAGCGAGCCCTTCAGGAGAAGTGCGGCCCAGCTGCGGTCCCAGGACCAGGCTGTGGGTTCTCCCCCTGGACCCCCCAGCGCCTGAAGGAGGCAAAGCAGGGCTGTGCAGCCGCAGGTCGCCAGCGGCCAGAAGACATGCCAGTTGAGCCTGTAGGAGGCGGTCATCCCGCAATGGAGTCGGTGAGAGAGAGTGCCTCTGAGCGCATACAGAGTGCATCACAACTGGGGAGTCCTTCTTCAGCCCATCCCTGGCCCTGCTGCGTCACCCTCCTCCAGGACCACCCTGGCAGGTCCCCCCAGACCCCCTGATCTGGCGCCAGCCTGCAGGACCTTCTCTGGGGTGGCCCCTTCCTGGGCGCAGAGGGGGCTCTCCTGCGCAAAGCCGAGCCCTGCGCCCTGCTGCGCTCCCAGGCGCCTCCTTCTCCCCTCCAGGGGCTGCTGGGGGGATCCTCCTCTCCAGCCCCCCGGTCCCCCACGCCCTGCCAGGCTCTTCTCGCCAACCTCTTGTAAGTTCCTCCGGAGCTTCCTCTTCCGAGCAGAGTCGGAGTCGGAGGAGGAGGAGGGCGGCTCCGCCTCGCTTTTGCTATGAGCTCAGAGGAAATGCCAGAGTCTGGGGCAGGCTGAAGGGGGCAGAGCCAGGGACCTCCTGCCCGCTGGGCTGCAGCGGGAGGAGGATCATCATCATCATCATCAGTTAATTCACCGGGAAAGAAAGACCCCTGGATGCTGACTCTGGGAAAGAAGCTGGAGCTTTAGGGCAGGGCAGAGGCTAAGCCGAATTCTTAGTCGTTTTCAAACTTTTTTAATAGTTTAATTGTATTTTAATTGTATTTATTATCTAGTTTTAATGGTAGTTTATTGTTGTTTTAAATGTTGTTAGCCGCCTTGAGTTTCCTTTTGTTAGGAAGAAAGATGTCCATCCATCCATCCATCCATCCATCCATCCATCCATCTATCTATCTATCTATCTATCTATCTATCTATCTATCTATCTATCTATCTATCTATCTATCTATCTATCCTTCCCTCCCAATCCTTCCCTCCCTTCCATCTATCTATCCTTCTATCCTTCCCTCCCAATCCTTCCCTACCATCCATCCATCCAGAGACTGGAGACCCACTACTGATCCCCTCCCTCCCGGGACCGTTTTGATACCCTCTCCTGGGAGGAGGGTGAATCAATTGTGGTCCCCAATCTCAGACAGGATTATGATGATGATGATGATGATGATCATCATCATCGATTCATGGGCAGACTCCTAGATACTTGGTGTCTGCAGGACACTGGGGGAGAAGCAAGCATTTTAGGGCAAAATTCAACTTTCTCAGACGGTCTTCAACCTTTTTCATGCCAACCCCAATCAATTAATTGATCAATCAATCAATCCAGTATGAGACTGGGGACCACCGTCAATCCGTCCCTCTGGACACTATCCTTCTATAGCTGCCCTGGTGGTGCCCATCCTTATTCCCTATATGGGAGTTCCCAATATATATGTGATTCCCAATATGGGTGATCCCCTATAACTCCCTCCCAGTTGTTCACTGTAACCAAAAATTCTTATTGGAGACAGGAAGACTCGCTGGAGTGAAAGCTATTTCAGCAGAGTTGCCAAGATCCTGAGCAGGACTGGGAGCCCATCTCCTGGTACTGGAAAGGGGGGAGGGGGTTTCTCCTCCAGATGGGAAACTGCATGCTCAGAAAGGAGCTCAGAAAGGAGCTCAGACACATGTAAGGGACAAACACCCCTCACTTTCTGACAGTTTGTTTTCGGACAGTTCCAGTCTTTCAACACCTTTCAACTCATTCATTCAATACATGCTCCACTTTTTCAACCTCTATTGGTCTAAAGCAGTGTTTCTCAAAGTGTGGGTCGGGACCCCTTTGGGGGTCACCTAGAGCTTTCCTGAGGGTTGAGGTCAGGCTTGCCAGACCTCCGGCTGTAGCTGCATGCGCACTGGGACTAACAGCCTCAGGGCCCAATCCTATACATGCCTACTCTGAAATAAATCCCATTGTGTTCAATGTGTGCAGAGAACACACATTTCATTTGTAACAATGAAAATACATCCTGCATTTCGGATATTTACATTAGGATTCATAACAGTTGCAAAATTACAGTTATAAAGTAGCAATGAAAATAATTTTATGGTTGGGGGTCCCCACAACCTGAGGAACTTATAAAGGGGTCACGGCATTAAGAAGATTGAGAACCACTGGTCTAAAGGCTAAAATTGTCTTTCCTGACGTTGATTTTCGTGTGACATGGTGATCAAACCACTTTTGACATTTCCTTATGACTTTCTTCAGAAAGAGCTTAATTTGTTCCGGAGGCCTGCTCTTTAAGTGAAACACTCTGTAAGTGAAGCGGATTTTCCCATAGGAAACAATGGAAACTCAGACAATTGGTTCCACAACCCCCAAAATATTCATATAAAAATATTAACTGGATGTAAAAATGATGACAAAACACTGGAATTGAATTCAAAGCATGCATTCAATGTGCAGGATCCTATGAAATCTACTTAGGCTGCAATCCTAAAGACGCTTTCCTAGGAGTAAGCCCCATTTAATACAATAGAGCTTACTTCTGAGAAGGCATGGTTAGGAGGCTGCAATCAAAGACACCTTCCTGGGAGTGCTGCAGGAGGTTCAAGGTGGCTGGGGGGGGGCAGTTAGGGGCAGCTGCCTCTAGCACCCCCAGGCAACTGCCCCCAAGTTGGGGACAGTTAGAGGCAGCAGCGCTAGCCTGCAGCCCTTTTAAACAGCCTCCATGCGGAGTGTCAGGGCTGCATAGTACGTGTGCCCAGAGTGCGCTGGCTTGTTAAGTGAAGCGGAGCTCGTTATGTGAAGCAAGATTTCTTGGAAATTTATACTTGTTATGCAAAATGCTTGTTATGCGAGGCGCTTGTTATGAGACATGCCACTGTATAGGCTCTTGCAAGTGATATTTTGGGTGGCCTTTCTGCACTTACAAGCTGAAAAAGACTGGCTTCCACTTTACAACAGTTTTCACTTTTGGACAATGCTCCAGTCCTTAACCTGCCCAATAAGGGGGGGATGCCTGTACACAAGTGTTAAAAAGCCTAACAACTGCGCTGCGTGAGTGTTGAGCACTTCTTTACAGGGAAATGTATCTGTGCTTTTCTGTACCATGAAAAGTTCAGCTGTCAATATGACTGTGTACAGTTAGCAACCCATCACCCTAACCTTTCTTTCTTGTCGGCTGTGAGATCCATCACACGTCTCGACAACTTCCTCCGACACATCTGTCTTTTCAGTGTTCTTGCACTTCGTTCCCAGATGGCTGGAATAACTAAATGGATTTTCTCATTGCTGTGAGGCCAAAGGTGCTCCGGTTCCAGTGAGGATTGCAACTGATTATGGCGCTGTTTCTCTGGGCTCCGAAAGATCAAGGAAGTTATCTAGGGGTGCCATGGAGCCCTAGGGTTTTCCCATGTCTCTGCTGACAAGCAGGAGGAGGAAAAACAGCGGTGTGTGGATAGAAGTGCCAATCTGCTGCCTAAGGCAGTCGCCTCAGTTGGCCTTACAAATGGGCTGGACCCTGTGGAAGAGGAAGAGAATAAGGAGGAAGGAGGAAGTAAGGAAGAAGAGAACAGCGTCATGGTCAGCAATAACAGCTATGATTCCCCAAGACTATGGGCAAAATCCAGAGTAACTATGGGGAGTCCTTGCTTCAGTGTAAGAACAACTTACTCTGGATTCCAATATGAATTTCTCACAGGTTTGCACTAGGTGGTGCAGTAACTACAGGTGCACATAAAGGCTGCAATCCTAAAGACACTTTCCTGGGAGTAAGACCCACTGAACACAATGGGGCTTACTTTTGAGTAGACATAGTTAGGATTGTGCTCAAAGTCTCTTACGTGCTCTCGTAGTTACTCTGGATTTGGGGGTAAGTCCGTGTAGTGTCTGGAGCCCCCAAAATGGGCAGAGAGAGCCATACTGTCCCTTGAACCTCCAATGCCATTGACGTGTGACAAGATGTAGGGATCAAAGTCTACCATCAAGAGGTAGGGTCACATTATACGAATTGTAATTTTTTTGTCATTATATAAATTTGTAATTTTTTTGTTCAGGTTTCTAATTTTCTAATTCACCAAGAAGAAATAGACACACACAATTCCCTCGTGCACTTACATCCAGCCGTTCCTCCAAGGAGCTCATACCAGTGTACATGGCTTTTCCCTATTCTCACATCAGCCCTATGAGGTAGACCGCCTTACCCAGTACACATCATGAGGGTTGGGGAGGAGGAGAGATTTGAACCCTGGTCTTCCCAGACTAAGAGCCTGCACATAAATTCAGACCAGTCTAGGGGGTGCCAAAATAATTTCATATCATGGGGCCAATAGCATTCATGGTGCCTACGGAAGGCTGTAAGTGAATCATTAAGCAAAAACTAACATCATTTACTTACTGACTACCACTTTTTCACACATAGGAGCTCATTAACTGCAAATAAAACAAACTTTTGTTCATGATTTCAAGATATGAGAGCCCAAGCAGCACAGTAGAAGAGCCCAATTACATGGAGGGGGCAGACTATCTTTTGTTTGTGTGCAAACCTCTTTTAAATCCAGCTGTGTAGAGCTGCAACTCTATACACAAATACTTGGGAGTAAGGCCCAGTGAACACAGAGGGACCTACTACTGCATAGACAGTAGTAAGAATTGCAGGGATAGCATTGCACTGGCCATCAGCATGTATTTTTCCAATTCCTTACCAGATACTAGTAAGAGAGCCATAAGAGAAAGAGAGACTCATAATGGGCCCCCACACCAGGAAGGAATCTCCAATTTTCAAATTAATTAGTTTATACTTAAGAATTTCATACAGTTTATACTTAAGAATTTCAGAGGCGGTTAAGAGGAGATGAAATAAGCTTTTGTTTGCAGAAAAGAAATAAAAATATTTAACAAAACAACTGTTCTAATTTATTAGGAGTTACTGTAAGCAACAGGGAATAAATAAATGTTCACAGACAAAACTCCACGGCGCATTATTTTATTTTCATAGCATCTAATAATTCAAGTCATAATCTTAAGTCACAATCTGTATTACATGATTGGCGGAAGATCCTTTATATTCTTTCTGATAAAAAAATGGCAGCCTTACATCCAATCTGGATGGCGTTCTTCAAAACTGAATATACTGGAGCCTGGTTAACAGAGAGAGAGAGAGAGAGAGAGAGAGAGAGAGAGAGAGAGAGAGAGGTTCAGTATATTTTATGTCTTATTCTGGAATGGATTGCAATGATCAGTGGTGTAGCTAAGACACCTGACACTGGGGAGTGGGCATAAAAATGTTTAACACCCCCATGCCAGAATGCCCTTAAGACATCTTCTCTAACTGTGGAATCTTAAGCATGTCTACTCTGAAGTAAATCCTATTGTATTCAATGAGGCCCACTCCCAGGAAAGTATGTTCAGGATTGCAGCCAAAGTGCATTCCTGAACTCCTGATTACAACCTAGGGCATTATAATCCTCCTGTCCCCTTATTTACACCACTGTCAGTGACTTCCCCCCAAAAATACAGGAAGTGCTGCAAATATTATACAGATATTAATCGTTCTTCTTAGCTTGAAAAGTTCATGTCATGCGCCTACCAGTTCTGCCTCATGCTCCAGCCCAATGTCGTGGTGTTCCATTTCCTCGTCCCGGAATTTCTTGATGGTCTTGTTCAAAAACAGAGAAAGCAAATTAAAAAGAAATGCAAGAAAAAAACATTCTGAATACAGGCCACCGATATAACATTAACTGTTGGACCCTGAACCAGCGTGCAACCCTTTAGTTGGTCCCAATCCAGTTTGAGAGCCACTGGTCTAGGCAATATTCTAGTTTTTACTGTATCTCCACAAATGATAACAAACTGTGCACGATCAAATATACCTCTAATAGTCCTTTATATTTTTCGGGGTCGTCTTCCATTAGCGCCCTGATCTGGCTGTTGTAATGGTCAGCGATGGTCTCTTCCACAGCTACAGTGCAAGCCATGGCACCCTTTTTCCCAAGCAAGGCCGTTCCAGCACCTGCGGCAAATACATCCAAAAAAGTCAAGGGTGTTCCCCAATGGAGACTAATTAAATACGAAGAGATGAAGCTGGAGCCCTCACCTAACACAAAGCCAGTTACGTTCCAAAAAGGCAACAGTATTGTTGGCCGGACTCTATATGAGATCATTAACTCATTCATTTTTTTCAAATGCTCCTTTTCTTGATCCCACATATGCTATGTTGATTTAAAGAAAACAGAGAAGTTAGAATCACAGAATCCTAGAGCTGGAAGGGAGCTAGTAGGTCATCTAGTCCAACCCCCTGCCTGCAGTAGGAAATCCCCCTAGAGCATCCCCGACAGGTGCTCGTCGAGCCTCTGCTTGAAGACCCCCAGTGAGGGAGAGTCCACCACCTCCCTTGGCAATCTCTTCCACTGCCAAACCGCCCTCACCGTCAGGAATTTTTTTCCGGATATTCAACCGGAATCTCCTCTCTTGCGGTTTATTCCCATTGGTTCTAGTTTTGCTTTCAGAAGCAGCTATGAACAAATTGGCCCCTTCCCCCCTATGACAGCCCTTCAGGTATCTGAAGAGGGCAATCATGTCTCCCCTCAGCCTCCTCTTCTCCAGGCTGAACATCCCAAGTTCCCCCCACCTTTCCTGGTAGGGCTTCCCTTCCATCCCACTGATCATTCTTGTCGCTCTCCTCTGGACTTGCTCCAGTTTGGCTGCATCTTTCTTCAAGTGAGTGCCCAGAACTGAACACAGGACTCAAGGTGAGGTCTGACCAATGCTGAATAAAGAGGAACTAGAACTTCTCACGACTTGGAAGCGCCAGTCCTCTTAATGCAGCCTAAAATGGCATTTGCTTTCTTTGCAGACACATCACCTGCTGACTCATGTTCAGCTTGTGATCCACGGCGACTCCAAGATCCCACTCACATGTTGTGCTGCCAAGCCAAGTATCCCCCATTTTATACCTGTGTTTTTAGTTTTATTTCCCAAGTGCAGAACTTTGCGCTTCTCCCTGTTGAAGTTCATTCTATTTGTCACAGCCCAGGATTCCAGTTTATCCAGATCCTCCTGGAGGTTTCTCCTTCTTCTGTTGTGTTTGCTACTCCTCCCAGCTTGGTGTCATCCGCAAATTTGATCAGGCTCCCCCATATCCCTTCCTCCAAGTCATTGATGAAAATATTAAAGAGAACTGTGCCCAAAGTTAAATAAAATAATTTTCTATTTTTGGTTTTGCCCCACAATCGTAGGGATTCCAGGAATCCTTTCCCAATCATAGCAGAGAAGCACCAGTTCGCACTGTACGGTCAATGTAGAGCTATACGTCCACCCTTCTCAATGTCCCCTGGGCCATTCTTTACCAAAGAAAGTGAGGACAGATCATTATGCCCCAGCTTTACAATGAAGATATACAAAAGCTGATTTTAGATAAACTTTATATTAAGCACAGTTGTTTTAAAGCATTTAAAACTTAAAACTTTGGCACAAAATTAACTTATAGGACAATACTAACCCGAATAACTGGACCTACTGAACTTCTGCCTAGCACTGCCATTTGTCCCGCATAGATGCGGTTGGCTCCATATTCTCCTGCATGATCAACCCTGATCACACGGTCAACGAGCGACCTGTTGATATTTCCAACAGTTGTCCCGGTGCTACAGAACCTCGAAAAAAGGTATGCAGACCTCAGCCTCCATCCATGCCTTGCACCTGTAAGACAACAATAAGTGTACTTGTTAGCACAAGGGTGTGATGCTAGTTTGCCTCCTCGTGGTGCACCCCAAATAACACAAAAGTGTGAACTAAATGACTAGTTCACAACTGGCAACTGGCAGCCAGAATACATTGAAGAATTGGCAGTTGGCAACAGCTGGCAGCCAGACATCAATGTGGAATTCCTGGTTCTCAAAGTACATGGCTCTGGAACATTAATATTCGATTTACGGTAAGTCCAGGTATACATTAAATAAACTTTTTAGCACAGAAAAGAACACAAATCGTGCCACTATTTAGGCTAAGGGGAAGTGGTGTTTTAAAGAATACACTGCAATCTTCAGAGGACTCAGTACCCTCGTCTTCAGAATTAAGTGCTTTATACAGTGCCAGACCATTGGTCCATCTATCCCTACAATCCAGAGTAACTACAGAAGCACATAAGAGAGATTACATGAACCCGTAGTTACTGCACCACCTAATGAAAACCTATGGGAAATTCATATTGCAATCCAGAGCAAATTGTTCTTACACTAGAGCAAGGACTCCCCGTAGTTACTCTGGATTGTGCCCTAAGTCAATATTATCAACACGGACTGTCAGCATCCCTCCCAGGTTTTAGAGGGGTCTTTTTCAACCCTTACTGAAGAAGCTAAAATCTGAAGCTAGAATTTTCTGTATGCAAAACAAGCACCTTATTAGGACAGGTCATATGAAGTTGCCTTGTATAGTCCATCTAGCTCAGCACAACTGGCAGCAAGACAGGGCAGCAAAATTTCATAGTCCAACCTGATACAGGTGTCCTCCACTTCCTGATAGTTCATTTTCTGAATGTTCCACTCTTTCAACACCTTTCAATTACACACAGAATTCATTCATCCAACACATGCTCCACTCTTTCAACCTCTCTCTGCTTGTCGAAAGGCTAAAATTCTCTTTCCTGATGGTGACTTTCATGTGACATGGTGATCAAACTGTTTTTTGGAATTTCCTTATGCCTTCAGTAAAAAAAAAAACCCATCATTCATATGCATAAGATATTCATGGCCCGCAGATGCATTTATTCGTTTTACTATAATTTGTCATATATTTTGGCTATGTGTTAATAAAAAAGCAGGCCTCCGTCAGTCTTGGAAGACTATGGTATTGTGCTCGGTGCTGCATACGCTGCATGCGAAGCACGAAGGCCTGGGTTGGATTGTTATGGAGGAGAGGCTGTTACCCAAGCAGCAAATCCCCCTCTCCACGCCACTGAATTAGTCCAATGGAAAGGCAGAGCCAATATGATTGGATCCAGCTGGCGTAGAGCTGGGCTAAGGACAGGAGCTCACCCATTCTTGTGGGGCCGACCCGGGAATCGAACCCTGACCTGCTGGTTAACAGGCAGTGACTTAACCACATGCGCCACCCACAGACCATATGTGTTAATAAATATGTGTTATTTAGGCTGCAATCCTAAAGACACTTTCCTGGGAGTAAGACCCATTGAACACAATGGGCCTTACGTTTGAGTAGACACACTTAGGATTATGCACTCAGGCTTCTGCAAGTGATACTTTTCTTTTTTTGGTAACCATTCTGCATTTTCAAGCTGAAAAAGACTGGGTTCCACTTTACAACCGTTTGGACAGTGCTCCAATCCCTAACCTGCCCAATAAAAAGGGAGATACCTGTTAATATATTTCCTATATATTATTATATATATTATTATTTATTATATTTCCTGAAACATGGGCTCATGTGGGAAACATGGGCTCAGATATGAACAAGCTCAATGTCTTCCAAATGAGATGCTTGAGACAGATCCTGGGAGTCTCTCTTTTTTACTTCAACTATGAGACAATTCAGGTAACGTTCAATCATAATTAGAAGAACACAAGAGATTGTGATGGTTTTGCCACAACTATGGAATGGCCACCAGTTGGATGCCGCACAAGCTCCTCTGGCAAGAGCAACCCCCTTACAGGAGGCATCAAACAAAATGTGGCTCAGGGTGCAATCCTAAAGACACTTTCCTGCGCGTAAGACCCACTGAACACAATGGGGCTTACTTTTGAATAGACATGGTTAGGATTATACTCTCAAACTTATTGTGGAAAACCCAAGGAACGTGTTTGACCATCAACAAGGCAAGAAATATTGTCATCAATCTTAAAGGAGTGGAAGCAGGTGGTGAATGATATATGGATCCCAGGAGATCCTGCAACAGCATATTGGCTGAGAAGATGACCTGCTCTCCATGTGCCAGCAAGAAGGAGGAGGAAGAAGAAGACCTGCTACAGCAGTGCTTTCCAACATTTGTCCCCTGCTGTTCCACTTCACATCATCCACCTATTCAAAGCACCACCGGAATTAACTGGAGGTGACAACATTGCCATTTACTTCTGGGTTGGAAGCCAAGATGCAACACAACAAACACCAGTAAGATGCTCTGGGTGGATGGGAGACGTTCTTCATATGCAGAAAACATGCTTTGGAGCCTGTTTGTTGTGCAGTATTCCTGGCCTGGCTGCTGGGTGGGGGAGTCCAGAACAGGGTGGCCACCTGTCCTCTTTTTCCATGACTTGTCCTCTTTTTAAGCCTATTGTCCTGGAAAAAATCTTCCTTGTCCTCCTTTTCCTTGTGAGCAGGCGGAATGTAATCTTTCAGTAATTCATACATTATATGTAATAAAATAGGTAATTTTAATTTAATATTACACTAATTTAATATTAGTGTAACATTAATTTGATTGGTTTAATAATAAGTGCAAGAGAAACTCTTTCAAGTGGGTGTTCCTCCTTTACTTAGCAGGGGGAGTAAGGCTACAATCCAGAGTAACTACGGGGCCTCTTACAGCAACATAGTTATGGTGCCACCTATGGGAACCCTATGGGAAATGCATAGAGCAATCCAGAGTAAGTGCACTATACTCGGTAAGACTTACAGGAAGTCTTACATCTTCCTGTAGCTACTCTGGATTGTAGGGTATCTGGCCCTAGATATCCCAGCAATGTCTGATCTCATGGCTTTTGCTGGTGTTTTTTTTTGCATTTTAGATTGTGAGCCCTTTGGGGACAGGGACCCACCAGCTATTAATCTGATATTATTTTTTATTTTCTTTATAAACTGCTTTGTGAACTTTATATATAAAGGCAGTATATAAATACTGTAGATGGATAATGTTTTAATTAACCACATTATATATATATAATTTATATTACATATATACATACACACACACACATATGTGTGTGTGTGTATATATATATATAATGTTATAGATAGATACACACACATGTAGATAAACAGGTATAGATTTAGCTATAGAATACATATGTGAGATCTATCATATCCTTTTCTGTTTTTGTGTCCTATATATTTCTTGGGTGTCCCACATTCTGGGGGGCCTGCCCTCTTTTTGGTTATGACAGTATGGTCACCCTGGTCCAGCAGTACCACAAGGACCACCTCAAGTCCCTGTGTTGGTATTCTATATATTATATGGGATATCCTACACTATATACTATATAGGGTTATCCTATATAGGTCCCTCTATAGGTATCCTATACGCTCTATAGGATAGTACTGTTTTACTCTGTTGTGATGCTATATCCTATATAGGGTTATCCTGTATAGCCCCCTCTGTAGGTATCCCACGTACTATATAGGAAGGATACCCCACACTATATCCTATATGGGGCCATCCCGTGGAGGCCCCCTGGAAAACCAGCCTCTCCTGAGAGTGACCCCAGAGAGGGCTCCCTGCAGAGCTTCTCCCTCCTCCTCCCCCCCCACAGGCAGGGGAGAAGCTGCAGCAGGGAAAATTCTCCCCAGCCCTTCAGGGGGGCCGAGCAGGGAGGGAGGGAGGGAGGGAGGGGGCTGGGGGGCTGAGGAGGGCAGGCCGGGACGGAAAGGGCAGGGCGGCCTCCAGGGACACTGACCCGCAGCCGCCGCCATCGACACTCCGGGCACCGCTCCTGGCAACAGCCTCACCCTGTCGCGCGTCGCTTCCTGCTGACGTCACAGAGCCCCGCTGGCCCTCGGCCAGGTCCGAACGTCTCCATGGAGACGCAGCCACGCCCCCTGACCATAAAAGGAAAAGCTCTTCTCTTCACAAAGAGGTACTAAAACGCTAGATTCACTCCCGCTCTCCATGGCTCAATTCCGGGTTCTCACCACTTCTTTTTGGTTTTGCATATCAGTTTTCAGACTCTCAAAAGTCCACTGGAGATGGATGGGGGAGGGCACAGACTCTGTTCCCTGCTATACAGCATCATCATCATGATTTTATATATATATATATATATATATGTGTGTGTGTGTGTGTGTGTGTGTGTGTGTGTTGCCAATAGTTTTATATCCAGTACAGTGGTGCCTCGCTTAACAAACGTTTCACATAACGAGCAAAAATTTCCAAGAAATCTTGCTTCACATAACAAGTTCTGCTTCACTTAACAAGCGAGTTCAGTCTGGGCACACGTACTATGCAGCCCTGACACTCCTCCACACAGAGGCTCTTTAAAAGGGTTGCCAGCCAGCGCTGCTGCCTCTAAGTTGCCTGGGGATGCCAGAGTCAGCTGCCCCTAACTGCCCCCAACTACCCCCACCGGCCACCTTGAACCTCCAGCAGCAGCCCAGATAAGCCTCCCAGGAAGGTGTCTTTGATTGCAGTCTCCTAAGCATGTCTACTCAGAAGTAAGCCCCAATGTGTTAAGTGGGGCTTACTCCCAGGAAAGTTTCTTTGACTTCATAGGATCCTGCACGTTGAATGCATGCTTTGAATTCCAGTGTTTTGTCATCATTTTTACATCCAGTTCATATTTTTATATGAATATTTTGGGGGTTGTGGAACCAATCGCCTGAGTTTCCATTGTTTCCTATGGAAAAATCCGCTTCACTTAAAGAGTGTTTCAGTTAAAGAGCAGGTCTCCAGAACAAATTAAGCTCTTTATGTGAGGCACTACTGTACGTGGAATAGGGTTTGAGTTCATTACTCTCCACCTACTTTTGGTTCACCCTGTACATTGGCCAGATAGATTATTTATACGATTTAATATTACAAAATATACTGTATATTATAATTTAATATAATAACGAGATAATCATAAAAATTCAACAATTTAATTAAATTAATAATTATATAATTATTAATTATATTTAATTAATATAATAATAATTATAAGTTAGCATAAATTAAATTATAATTATAAATATAATAATTTAATAATTACAATATAATTATTAATACAGAAAAATTAAATAACTAGAGTTGGCATACAGTGTGATATTCTGGGCTGTATCAGGATCAGTATTATTATAATTCCAATATTATAATTATTATCCAATATTATAATATATACCAATATAATATTATAATTTGGATTAGTTTTATGATTAGTATTATTATAATTCCAATATATATAATATTCCAATAATAATAATAATTGCAATATATTTAATATATATTTGAATTAATATGAATTCCAATATATAATATAATATAATACTCCAGGAGTATTATACAGTATATATTATAATACTATTTTATTATATTAATACAGTATAATATATGTATATTATATTATATATTATATATATTATAATATATTATATAAAATTATATAATATATATTATATATTATATTATATATTATATTATAATAATATAATATAATATATTATATATACAGTATATAATATTATATTAATTTGGGCTGCAATGCTAAAGACACTTTCCTGGGAGTAAGACCCATGGAACAAAATGAGACTTACTTTTGAGTAGACATGGTTAGGATTAAGCCCTATAGTACTATAAATATTATAATACTATAATATAATAATATAACATGATAATATAATACTCCAATAATATAATATTATTGTTATTATTATATAATATTAATAATTATAATTATAATTCAATAATTATTTTGTTGGATGTTATAATACCCAAAATAATTTTATATTATTATTATTTATAATATTATTATATTATTTATAATATAAAATTATTATAATATTAATAATTATGATATAATAATTATAATAATAATGGAATTATAATAACCTACTTCATCCCGCAATATCACACTGCATTTCCTCTTCTAGTCGTTTAATCTCTCTATAGGACAGAGGGTGTTTTGGGGGCGGGCTCACCCTGGTCGGACGTGCCTCCTATTGGCTGCTCGGGAGGCTGGCTGTGATTGGAGGAGGCGGCCGTCCATCTCCCTGGAAGCTTCCCCGGGCGGTTGCCATGGAGACGAGGACGCCTGGGGTGGGCTGCTGGAGGCTGCATGTCTGCAAAGGGTCTGGCCCGCTCTGTGGCTCACAGGCTGTAAGGGGGGAGGGAGGGGCTCACTAATTAATTAAGTGCAATACCTTAATTACTAATAACATTAATTAATCATTAATAAAACTCACTGCATTAAACGCTTACCCTGCAATCCTAACCACACTTTCCTGGGAGTAAGTACTAATGAGCACAATGGGATTTACTTCTGAGTAGACATGCTTAGGATTGCACTGTTGGTTGCTTATGCTTTTGCATTATGATTATTCTTTCCATTTGAAAGTATAAACGTTTGTGCTTTTGCAACGTGCTTAATTTTCATTTTCATTTCTAATTTTCACTTATTAATTGAATGCGCAATTATTTTTAATGCTGCTTTTACTGATTTTAAGTGTGCAATGAATGCTGATTGTTCTTTTGTTGCAGTTATTTTTAATGTATCATATTAATTGTGACATTAATTTTGATTAGTTAAATGTTAATTACATGATTAATACATTAAAAATTATTTTGGTTTTAAAAAAATCTTGAAAACTTTTTCAATTCTTTCTCTTCTCCTCTGTCACATAATATCACTATATTGATTGACATTTTCCCTTATTACTTTTATTATATTGTTTTTGATTTACTGATTTATCATCATTATTATTATTATTATTATTATTATTATTATTATTATTATTATTATTATTATTATTATTATTGACCTGAAAATATGTGTGTGTATCTTTCTTAGAAAATATTATATTGAGGTGACAAGGAAAGAAAATTCCTTTGATTCATCCGGAGTCATCAGAGATGAGACTAAAAGCACCACTTTATACATGGTGAGTATTTACTGGCTTCCCAAAATCACATCAGGGGGACACTTCAGCTGCAATCCTAAGCACACTTTCCTGAGAGCAGGCCCCACTGAATACAATAGGATTACTTTGGAGTAGACACCCTTAGGATTGCACTGCCTGAGTTCCTCACAAGCAGATTTCCTTACACTGTAAAAGTATAAACATGTGTTTATTTACTGTAATTTTGCCTGTTCAGTAGCAAAGAATTAGCTCCCAAAGGGTGCAATCTTATAGCGCAATCCCAACCATGTCTACTCAAAAGTTAGCCCTATTGTGTTTAATGGGTCTACTCTTACTCCCAGGAAAGTGCCTTAAGGACTGCAGCCAGTCCCATTGTTTTCAGTGGGTCCCAGGAAACTGTCTTAAGGATTGCAGTAAGCCCTATTGCGTTCAATGGGTCTTACTCCCAGGAAAGTGTCTTAAGGATTGCAGCCAGCCCCATTATGTTCAATGGGTCTTACCCCCAGGAATGTGTCTTAAGGATTGCAAGCAGTCCCACTGTGTTCAATGAGTCCCAGGAATGTGTCTTAAGGATTGTAGCCAGCCCCATTGTGTTCAATGGTTCTTACCCCCAGGAAAGTCTCTTAAGGATTGCAACCAGCCCCACTGTGTTCATTGTGTCCCAGGAATTGTGTTAAGGATTGAAGCCAAAGGCTGCAAGTAAGACCCATTGAACACAATGGGACTGACTATTGAGTAGACATGATTACGATTGTGCTCTTAGCTAGGCCAGCATAACTCATCCGCCTTCCCATTCCCATAGGGATGTAGGGTGGCAAGCGCATGTCTGTGCACCTTCCCCCGGCCTGGAGTTGGACAGCACAGGGGTTAGGATTGTGCTTTCAGACCCCAAACCTATACACTCTTCTTAACCCTTTTTCCCCCTTTCCACTTTTCCTTTGTCAAATCTGACCTTACAGGAAGATAACAAGAAGCTGGAGCATGATTTTGCCAACATTAAATTGGAAGCAAACCTACGTCCGTACCTGGGCAGCGCCCAAGAGTGTAACAGAAAAGTCCAGAGAAGCGCAGAGAGGCGGAAGGAGTTGGAAAGGCTGATAAAAACAATGGCCCAGGTAATGTTTCAGGGCTGAATCGGACATCTAAGCAGCGGCATCACTAGTGTTGGCATCACCTGGTGCGGTGGGCTAGTTAGCTCCTTTGACCTTTTGGGCTTGTAAAATAGCTGTAGAAGCACTCACCATACCTCTCTCTTTCTCTCTCTCTCTCTCTCTCTCTCTCTCTCTCTCTCTCTCTCTCTCCATTTGTAGGAATATGTACCCGACACAACTAATGAGGTCAGGGGGAGGCATCTGAAAAGGTAACATGTATTGTGGAACTGATATCACTTAGCAGAAAACCTATGAGTTGGTGTGGGAAGCTTTGCCTTAACTATTTGACAGACCCTACAATCCAGAGTAACTACAGGAGCACCTAAGAAACATTTACGTCAATGTAGTTATGGCACCACCTAGTGAAGAACCTATGGAAAATTCATATTGCAATCCAGAGTAAATTGTTCTTACAGGGAGCAAGGACTCCCTGTAGTTACTCTGGATTGTGCCCTATATTTGCGTAAGGCTGCAATCCTTAAGACACTTTCCTGGGAGTAAGATCAATTTAACACAGTGGGGCTTGCTTTTGAGTAGACACGGTAAGGATCATTCCCTATGGCTGCAATCCTAGCCTCCACTTATGCTAGCCTAAGCCCTGTGCTGATCTGGAGGTATCACAAAAGAGCAGTAAGACACTTTTGCTCCACTCCTGGGGGGATCAGGCCAATGCAGAGGCATACGCCAACCTCCCCACACCATTACAGAAAGATAGGACAATTGAGTTAAGCCAGCCTAAATTTATTAGGATTGCACTCTATGTATCTAGAAATATAAGGGATTATATATGAACCTGGGACTTTCCATACGTAAG
Organism: Cryptoblepharus egeriae; assembly: GCA_030015325.1. NCBI lineage: Eukaryota > Metazoa > Chordata > Lepidosauria > Squamata > Scincidae > Cryptoblepharus > Cryptoblepharus egeriae. The sequence continues at coordinate 1,377,228 of JAREYC010000012.1, read as the reverse complement.
GTCTGAGCCCTACTCAAAGCCAATCCCATTGCTGGATTTAGACTTGATTAGATCCTAAGCCTACAAGTACGCTGGTCATGGACTCTTTAGTGTTATGAGAATTCTTTAATAGCACCTTTGGGTGGCTTCACCCCGTGGGAGCTGCCAACACTCTCCCTGAAATTGTGCAGTTTTCACACCCAATTGAAAACAATGGGTATAGAAGCAAACTTTTCTTCTACAATTTACCGGTATATGATTTCGTGGCTGTGATTCTTTCCCTTATAGAAAATAGCAGATAAGTTCATGTGAGTCGCATAGGAACCGATCCACCAACCCTACATAAATCTATTTTCTCCTATGGAAAGACCACCTTAAGAAGCCGTGTTTCAACCGTCATGAAATTAAACGCACCTTGATTTTTCACTAGGCAGAAAAGGTCACCCGTCAGCGCTGCCAGGCTGTGTGTAACAGCTACCCCATTTATGTCACCCCATGAAGTGCGGAGGCTCGTCTCGTCAGCATCCAAATTAATTGTGGCAGCTGTAAGTTTCCCATCACACAATGTTCCTCTCTAATTAACTTATGGACCACTTTTCTTAAAAACTGGCACTACTCCTTCAATATTTCAAGGAAGAAAGGTATATATCCCTTGGCATATATCCCTTTATGAACCTGGGTTAGGAGTTAGGAGTTAGGACAAGTTTCTGGAAGAAAAGTCCATGGATTATGAGCCATGATGGTTATGTACAACCTCTTCGCTTCAGAAATAGGCTGCCACAAGGGAGGGCACAAGGATCCAGGTCCTTAGAGGCATCTGGTGGGCCACTGTGAGATCCAGAAAGCTGGACTAGATAGACCTTTGGCGCCGTCCAGTGGGCTCATCTGTGGAACTCCTTGCCACAGGATGAGCCACTGTGATAGGGTTGCCATAATACTTTTCCACAAAATTGGGACAGGACCAGTGGGAGGGTTCAAATAAATTAACAACAGGTTCTATTTCCTAATAACCTAAGTGAACAAGAGGTTCTCTGTCCCATTAGTAACCAGTTCTCAGAACCAGGCGCTCATTAGCAAAGAGTCCTATAGAACCAGTGAGAACCCCCTGAAGCCCACCACTGGGACCCTCTGTCCCATTTGCCAGTATGTGAACACAATCCCCCCAAATCGGGATTGTCCCTGTTTTTCAGGACAGGTGGCAACCCTACACTGTGAGATGCAGGAAGCTGGACGAGAGGGCCCTTTGGCCTGATCTGGTGGGGCAGTTCTGATGTCCCAGTTGGGACCCTGACCCAGAAGCATCTTTTATGAATGTTGTTTGGGAAGAAATCTCTGCCTCAAATGTTCTTGTATTTGCTCCACAGACTTCCAAAGCTTCTCAGAAAGAGCCAGGACGTCCTTCTGAAGGTTTTTTGTCTCCAGAGGGGAAAGATACCAAAAGCGTTCGGCACCGGGGGGACACCAGCACACCATGCTCTCCACCCACACGTTCCCACATGGAGGGGAACAAAGCGTATGGCGTGTCAATTACACTTTAATGACCGCTTGCAATGAAAACCAGAACCCTTTGGCTTGTGTTGTGTACTGACAGTATTGCCCCTGGACTTCTGAAGGCTCTTGATGCCCTGGCCCTCTAGGAAGCCACCTCCTTAGCTGTTAATTAGCCATTCGTTTCTCATTTTCCTGTAAACAGCTCTGTGAACATTTTAGTTGAAAGCGATATACAAATACTGTAGGTAGGTAGGTAGGTAGGTAGATAATGGACATGACAGACAGACAGATAATGGACATGACAGACAGACAGACAGACAGACAGATAGAGAAAGGATAGATCGATAGATAGATAGATAGATAGACATGATAGATAGATAGATAGATAGATAGATAGATAGATAGATAGATAGATAGATAGATAGATAGATAGATAGATAATGGACATGACAGACAGACAGACAGACAGATAGAGAAAGGATAGATAGATAGATAGATAGATAGATAGATAGATAGATAGATAGATAGATAGATAGATAATGGACATAGACAGACAGACAGACAGACAGACAGACAGATAGATAGATAGATAGATAGATAGATAGATAGATAGATAGATAGATAGATAGATAGATAGATAGATAGATAGATAGATAGATAGATAATGGACATGACAGACAGACAGACAGATAGACAGATAGACAGATAGACAGACAGACAGATAGATAGATAGATAGATAGATAGATAGATAGATAGA